>VCRD01000108.1:488194-524942 GCA_006783055.1 Trinorchestia longiramus
GAAAAAATGCAAGTAGTCCACTAGTGCTGTCCACCCTTCAATTCACACCTTGATGCCTCTCGAAAGAGTCGACGTCGAGCTGCAGATGAGATGTTAGGTGGACAGCCTGCATGTTTGACAGGACATACCTCCCACAATCATTCAAATAATTCCTCACAACCGTACGAAACTTTGATATTTCTTTAGTGATGAGACATAAATTTCCCCGACAATAATTGATTCTACAAACCGTTCAATTAGCTTACAAAATTCTCTGAAGTACAATTTTTCAGACCCGTCGTATAATTATTTCCCTCCTGAAAAACAAATTTCCCCAACAAATTATTTTGTTTCCGAGTTCTCAAAAAATACACATTGATTGACATGTATAGGTTCTGCATGCATATTTTCACGGGAATACGTGCGAAAACGAACAATTTATTCACAAATTGTTCAGGTGTCATTTAATTACTGCCAGTTCAGACGAATAGCATATCACTATGAAAAGACCACCCAAATGTACGAATTGTTTCAGTCAACAACTAAAATTGATTCACAGGAATACCAAAAGAAGTACTATGGCTACTTTCATTCTCATATTTTCTCCCAAATCATATTTCAAGATTTCCAAATAATGGTGTAATTGTGATACTAATGCTGCCCTCGTGCCTATTGATGTGAATTAGTTTTAGATTAGTTTTTAGTTTTAATTAGTTTTAAAAATCAATCACACCAGCTCCTGTATTGCTTTAGGAGAAATAACCAAGAGTGGCAAACACCGGAGCCACATTTCTAAGCCCATGAAATCAAATCTGAGCCGATAAGGGATTTAAAGATCATAAAACCGAGGAACGAAGATGGTAGTTATGTATTGTCCTAGAGTGAGAATGACTCCATTGCGCCCAACAAGGGCTTCGTAATGTATCAAATATTCAGGATAAACTGCAGTAAATATTAACTGCCGAGTAATGAAAAAAGGGCTCAAGAAAAAAATTCATATGAGTGAAGAGAAATTCAAAGGACATCTCCTTTTTGGGTCCACAGGAACTTGACAAAAGTATAAAGCCCTGTTGAACCGTGAAGGTAGTAGGGGCATGCAGCTTATTCGTGTTGCGGATGAATGACAAATTGAGAGTCCACAGGAACCATAAATGACGGGGTTTGGATTGAAAATTAAAGTATAACCACAATACATAGAACGATAGACAGCCTTCAGATTTAAAAAACTAACTTTAATTTCAATTTTGGCTTGTGTGACATCCAAAGGGGGAAACTCCTCTGATCTTCACTGAAGGAATATAATGCCAAGAAGTGTATTTTTCTCATAGCAAAGCAAAAGTTGTCCAAGGCATTAATTTTGCCCTCAATAACGCAAAATTTTAGACCTAGCTTGTCCTAATAATTAGAATATAACCCGATTTCAGTCGATATAAAGCTGCTAATAATGAATAATGCTAATAATGAATAATGCTGATAACGAACTAATTCTAATTAATTCTCTATTTCACGCACAATCCTAAGTATAACGTCGTTGACAACTCGCATGATAGAAACAGACGATGTTTGTTCCAGCCATGCAGCTAAAAATGCTTCACGCCGAACTCGATGTATCATGCAGAATAATTGCAGTCGTGGCAAGTTCGCAGGAGAAAATTTCATTGAAATCCAGGAGTGTGCACGAGGTCTCAGCAGCACTGCGCTGTAGTTAAATAGAAGACAAGCATAACTATTGCTTCAAGAAAGCTGTTGCTCAAAGCTTTAAGCATTTTATCTGAAGCAGTTAAACTGTGTGTATGTCCAAATCAAAATAAATACTATTACTTCACAACCCTAGAAGTTTACATAAAACTCAAAACAAATACACTGAATCCTGAATGGGTAGGCATTTAGCAAAGCAAGGCTAGTCCTCAAAATAAGTCAAGAATTGAGATAAATACATACGAAGCTTTACGAAATGCTACAATAGATAAGCCATTCAGTAGGACAATTTGAAGTCATCTGACTTAACCAGGAGTTTGTGCAGGCAGATAACAGTTGGATGGAACGACACCAACATACTTCAGCAATTTTGTAAGAAATATTAAGGAAAGAAAGAATTAGTACATGAACAGAATATAGTAACGAATACATGTGAAGTAGTCGACATTAATTAGAAGGAGTGAACGTGTCTTAATAGGCAAGGAGTTCACAGAAGCTACTGCACTGCGTATCACAGGTTATACAAACTCAATTTTTACTCATAATTACATAGCTATTCATGAAACATGTCTGCCGGTGTTTGGGTTGATACGCACCCAAACCGAATTCATAATATGTGCAATTAAGCTACCAGGTTTCGTGTTTTTTTAACCCGTAAAATTTTGATATTCTGTATATTAAATGCCTGCATTCAAGGGCAGAGATTCATTTTCCTAGTCAGCAATAAATTAGCACATCTGCACAAGTTATATGGAAGGACAGCATACAATACAGGACCATTACGCAGAGCAAACACGCGGCATCTCAACACGCATGGAGTTTCTACAAGGACGGAAGTAGCGCAGGATACACTGCAGTTTAGGCTACTGAGCAGTGCAGGATACACTGCAGTGTAGGCTACTGAGCAGTGCAGGATACACTGCAGTTTAGGCTACTGAGCAGTGCAGGATACACTGCAGTGTAGGCTACTGAGCAGTGCAGGATACACTGCAGTGTAGGCTACTGAGCAGTGCAGGATACACTGCAGTGTAGGCTACTGAGCAGTGCAGGATACACCGCAGTGTAGGCTACACTGCACAGCATACAAGGAGTTCTCACAAGGAACAGTCACAGGATACACTGCAGTGTAGGATACACTGTAGTGTAGGCTACACTGCAGTGTAGGCTACACTGCAGTGTAGGCTACACTGCACAGCATACAAGGAGTTCTCACAAGGAAACAGTCACAGGATACACTGCAGTGTAGGCTATTGAGCACTGCAGGATACACTGTACAGCATAGGAGTTCTCACAAGGAAACAGTCACAGGATACAGCTCCCTGGGTACAAGTCTGGGCGCTGTCGCCCTCGAAACATCACCTTTAAACCGTTTAATTTTGCTCCCACTTGCATTGCTTTCTTCCACGTTTGACAAGGAAAAGTGCAGACATGTAATCACCCTGCAAAGCGTCAGGAAATCCACGAAGAACTCTCCCAGGAATTCAATTCAGCGCTCGAATAAATCTGAAAATTCGTACTGTCTTGTCCCGAGCGACACTTGAAGTTAAAATTAACATTACCAACGAAGCTATTATTCAGAAAATTAAAGCTAAAATAGTGATAATCTTCAATACCAAAGTGATACTTCATTCGCACATACAACATATATGGAAGGGAATATTTCGGAATAGGGTCATTTATTTTCGGAAATCGGAAAAGATTTAAAATTTCCCGAATGTAAGAACTAAGCTCGAAAATAATTACTTTCTCACCCATGCAAGCAGTATTTAGGTCTCAACTTTGGACTAAGGCTTCACGGATAGTTATACTTGTGCAGCAAAATGTTTTATGGGTACTGAATCAGTAACTAATTCCTGTTCTTGAAGCTGTCTCTGTGACTTTACTTCATGGATAATTATACAGTAATTGATAGCATAGCGGTTGTTTACATCTTCAATTAAGTTAATTTCAGTGAATGTTAGCACGGACATCGTACAAAAAACTTTACAACACTCGCTCCGTTGCTCGTAAGATCTGCAATAGAATGGCTTCACCTGTAAGTTTGTAGCAAAATTAGGTTTCATAGCATCCAGAAATCATAAAGAATAAAATAAGTTTACTATTAAGTAAATCATCGTCAAAGAGTGCAGATGCAACCTCAACTTTAAACATTATTTAGCTCAATTTAAACCGAAAATATACCAGATTAATTCAAACGAATGAATGACGAAATCAATGCAGTTTGGACATTTTAAGTACGAGCAGGTAAGTTTAACTCCTCATTAACCACGAAACACAGATTCCTGCTCCACGGAGTGACAAGCAGCACACACAACCACCACAGAAGTTCGCGAGACACTGACTCGTGAAAATTCAGAAGCGACTCGTAGGCATGCGTCAAAGCCTAGGCTGCTGTGAGGGTGCGGATGGAAAACGGCAGATGACCAGAGTAAGTGTAAAAATATTGGACGAATTCCAGAGGCATGCAAAAAAGGAAAAATAGTACAAATGTGAGAGAGGATTAACAATGTGCGATAGGAGTACCAATACTAATGAGTCAAAATAATAAAGTAGAATAATTCCACCCTCGGAGAGAGGTAATTTCGATAATCGCAGCTTTTGATAATAAGCTCAAATTTACATCCGGATTCTGTTGGTTTCGAAGGGTTAAGTTATGCAAACCTAAATTTAAATGAGGAAGCCTCAGAAATTATTTTCAATATTACTGGCAGCTTTCAACATTAATTATATGCGGGTATAGACGAATTAGGAGTTAAGCATTAGAACTTGTAAGAAGTAGAGTGATAGAATCTCAAAAAGAGCACTACCCTCATGCTGGTCAGCACGTCTTTATGACAGAACTTACTCCATTACATGAACAAATCTAATGGTATGTGGTGAATAGACAGCTTCAGTAGAACTTTTCTGAATGTACCAAAGGTTATAATTTTATTGAAATCATAATTTTGTAGAAGGTTAGAAAGCGTCGTTCAATGCATTTGGAGTGAAGACAACGCAAAATCAATACGCAATGGTTATTGTGCCAACCAGTAAAAATAACTAAAATATTTCCGGCTACGAGCTAAGGAAGTACGGATTATTTTTGCCTGTGCTGTTAAGGTCGGCGAGCTTTGCTAAGGGCCATGTAGTACGAGAAATCTGCAATCGTTAGCCATGCAATTGAAAATTAGTGAATGGAATTTCCACGACGAGCCTGAAAATGACCTTAAAACCCATTAGGCTCTGATCACAGCAATGGCACTTCTATGAGTTTTAAAATAGAGTTAAGTACAGTTGATAATTGAGAATTAAAATATCAAATAGTGGGAAAAATTTCACTACTGCCTGCTGCAAAACAAAAACTTAAGCTAGAACAAAATATGGATGAAAGCTTTGCATAAATTTAATAGAAATATTATTGAAGAACTGAGGAGCAGAAACGGGTGAGCGGTTACCTTTAATATTTTCGAATTCTTAGGATCTATATTGAGAAAAACTCTGAAATGACTCAGTTAAATCTAAGGAGCGAAGGCACCTGTGAACGATGTTTAGTTGTTGTCTTGCTAGAGGAACAGAACGAACCAACACAAATGAACTGATTACAATAATCAATTATGGTTAAGTATTGCAGCATGAATCGTATGGTCGTCTTGGTGAGGTTGAAACGAAGGAATTGATGAGCCTGGGAATTACTCGCAGGGGAATTTTAGTAATGACCTACCAATAAACACTAACCAATGCAAAGAGCCTCATGACTTCTTTTTTGTGACACACACAAAACAAGAAAAAGAAAGCACACATACAGGCAGAAATTCCTCACCAAGTTACTGCCTAGCATAGTACCCTAGCAATCTGTAGTCTCGTCATAACCCTGAGCAATGTGGCCTATAAAAAACGTGGAAAACGACCGGCACTCAAGAATGACACTTGTCACTGTAATATCTCCTACCAACGAGCCTTCCGCAACCTCTCCGTATATAATTTATGCGCCCAAACAAAGCTCGCATACATCTCTATTATCCTACCACTGGAGGCACAAAAATCTTGAGAAATTGCGTAAGCCGAAAATGATGATCGAAAATATTTTGGAACTTGAAAATGAGGATCAGAGGATAGGATAGAGGATCTTCATTTTTCATTATATTTAATATATCCCTGTGAATATTCCATCAATGTGAGCCACCGAATACATGAACAGGTAAATGAAATTAACGTATTGTGTATAAAAGAAGAAGCTAAAATAAAAAGATTCTCTTTCTGTAAAATGTTCCTCTAATTTAACAGCTGCCTAACTAAAATAAAGCAAAAATATCTGGGTATATATTATAATTGATATTGGAGCTAAGCACTTGGCAAAAGATCACTACCCCTTTTTTCAAATGAAAATTCGCATGTTCAATATGATTAAAAATTATTCAATACACTACACATTGAAAACTTGATAACGGTGCTCGCATTCGCCGTCAAGTTGGTTTACCACGTTATGGTTCTGATTACACAAGATGCTTCGATAAAAAAGTTTATTTTTGATGCAACCATACTCGCATCCATATTTGACAACGAATAGATACTCTGAAAATAGTTTTAAATACTCAATGGAAGGCAGAACATAAATTGAGATACGAATGGAGTTATTAGATGTGTTCGTTTACAGATGCATTACTATTGTTATATAAGCTACCTTCTCGAAAAATATAAAGCAGAAATGAGTTCAGGAGTAAAAAGTCTCTATTCCCTGATTTTCTGCAACGTCTGTAAAGTAACAGTAGAAAGTCATTACAAAAAATTCAGGGGCTGAGCTCATGAAAGCAAAAAAGCATTTCAGATATCCGTTTGCTCAGACGTGTTCTGGGAATCCAGCTCGTCAGGCCGGTCAAGCTCTGTTTGGGATTTCATCAGAATCTTTTACACGGTTTACTAGCGGCGACTTAACGTTCAACTTCTCCTTGGATAAGAAGAGAAAGAAGCCGCGAAAACGCAAGCCTGGTTAAGAAGACCAATATGGACGAGCAATTGCCTTCAAGTTATCAAGTTTTTCTTCTTTTTTTGTCGTGTTTATTTGGGGCTTCGAAAACTAGTCCATGTAGCCCCAAGTTATCAAGTTCAGGTGGCAGATGCCTCAGCTAAAAAGTGAAGCAAGGACAAGGATTACATAAACTGTTTCAAATTATTTGTAACGAATATTAGAAAATCCTTAGCTTACAATGCAATGGACTGGTACACTGAAATTAAAATTTTATGCAGATAAATCAACATTGGCATTCCCTGTGAGTTACCATGTTACTTGATTACTTGCAAAGGGGAAATGACCTTTTTATAGCAAAAAGTAGCCATCGAAACTGTTAGTTTTACTCATTCCGTCATTACTATCTACTACTCGAGACATTGAAAATTTTCATGGCCCAATTACTAAGTTCATATAACAATCAGCAGGGCAAAAAATGATTCTCTCACGCGAAAGCATGCTAGCTGGTGGCAGCAGGACATAACGCGATAATTTTTTTCAAATGATCCATTAAAGTCAACCCTCTCGCTTGCCCTGCAAACACTTTCTTGTCTTAAGCTCGAAATTTGTTAAAAACATTCCATACACTTTAGTTGTGTCTATAGTTTATTTGTACTACATGGGCGATTTAGAAAATCGCAAAATATAGTTTTCGTAATCGATACTTAAGTCTATACGTTATGGAGGAACACTCTCCCTCTATGATGCTTTCCTCAAAAGAAAATGCAAGAATATCCGATGATTAACAAATGCAGGTCTGGAGTCTATGGGTACTCAGATCTAATTGTTGTCTGATAGCCAACTAACGACCACAGCGAAAAAGACATAAAGTATTGAACCAATTTGTCCACTGGATCCTTGATTAAGAAGAGTAAGGAATGAGAGCCTTCTTGACAAGAAAATATATAGATGCGCTTATTCTGGGAGAGGAAGAACACTGGAAATGTTACAGTCTCACTAATTAAGGTTACTGGCTTATGGTCTAGGCTAGCAGCTTAGTTGTTATGGTCGTCTGTTAATGTTCTGTGTAAGCTTCTAGTAACTACAAACAGTGAAATACATTTTGTTCAACTGAAACTGATATTTGACTTCAGGGACTACAAGGAAGTAAATTACAGAACAACTTTAGGGCCGTTCAATGGAGACGTCTAGTTATTTTCGTACTGTACCTCCAACTCGAAGAACAAATTTTGAAGCTGGTGTACCTGCGGTGACTTTTGAACTGTCTAATGATTTTTTTAATGATGCTCATCTGAAAATATTTATGCGTACGTCAGAGACCTTGTCACAACTCCAGCAGATTTTTTTCCCAACGTTCACTTGTATGCAGTTTTCCTTAGATTAGGAAACAATTGAATCATCTTTGTTGATCATTCTTTTGTAAGATAGGTTTAATTTGCTCCAATCCTCGCATAAAGTAAAACTACAATAGCCTCTTTAATTCTGCTACTCCTTAAGACTCGAACGATAACGACGTAATATTTTATGATGAAATCTTAGGTGATACACTAGCGACAGAGTTTAACTGCCTGGAATTCTCACTCAACTAGAAAAATCAACGGTGAGTTGAATCGCCTTATTATTATTCATTCACTGTCAGAATATATCCTGGTCTGTGTTTTATCTTGAAATCATCATAAAAAAACATGCACATAGCATTCACTACTACATCAATTTTTAAAAACACTCAACAGCAGAAATTTCCATTAATAACTCAGTGATGTTTAAAAATAATCGCATTAACGCGACAGTATGATCCTGGTAGATTAGTGCAACTACAAATTGATCGATGATTATTTGGTGATCAAAGACTGGTTTATTTAAGCTATAAAGTATATTACGTATTTTGTTACTGAACTGCACTAAGTACAATTTACAATTGAGAGCGCGAATGCATTTTCTCCTGACACCTATTACCCTCTTTCATTGGCACTGTTTTCATTAGTTTTTACTGAAGAAACACAAAAGTTTATACAAATAAACAGAAAATGTGTCTCAGAAAGATATATTTCATGCTTTTTTCAGTAGGAAGGATGCTTAGGATCGATATCACCACTTTGGTGGTTTCTTTTTAAACCATTTTGAATGCATACGACTATATATGACAAAGTTCTCAATATCAGAGGTGCAAAAAAGTCGTTGATAAACACTATGAGTCTGTATTCAACTTATTAATACGTTAGAGAACATATAAACTCTTTTCTGTGTTTTCTTTTATATATGAGGTGTATAGTAACATAGTGACGTAAGCGACACTTTGGGCAAAAGCGGGATTATTATACTATCTGCGTCTCGACGTCAGCTATCCGGGGAAGTCGTGGGAGAAGAAAATCGAGGCTCGTAGTAAGGTCAAAAATCCGTGTAAACATTACAACGCATAGCAGGCGACGTGGAGTTTCTATTATCTTACTATCTTGTCTTACTTACCTATTAACACGTTGACTCCGATTGCTCAGAAGCCATACTTCCCTAGCAGACGGTAACAAATTTCACTTCTCAAATCAGTTTGGCGCTTGCCGTTGCTGCGAAACGAGGTGAGTGGTTCTATATGCATTAGACTGGACATGTTGGTGAGAGAAAACGCGTAGGACATATATGTACCACCGCCGCGAAAACCTTGCGGCAAAGGAAGTGGGAGAGTATTGTACCACGGCTCTGTGGTACAGTATTGGCCCAGTACGTGAATCCAGCTTAGGTGAATTGGCTGTGGTACAATTATGGTGCACTGATTTTTTGGGTATCTACTGTTGAGCTGTGCCTATTCCTTACAAAAATTGATATAATACATATCATCTTTGTAACATTGTATCTTGATATGAATAATAAGCTAGTATATATTCATATAATAATCGGTTGATCCCATGATTTTTTCAGATATGAATAGTGCAACTTTCTACGAGCGGAAAAAACTGCAGTTATGGATGACGATGATGATCAATCATCAGAAAGTGAATTCTTTTCCGATAAAAGTGATGAGTCCCTTCAAGATAGCTCATCTTCAGATGATTCGTATGAAGAGGAAGAAGCCGATGACTTGTTAGTTGATGAAAATTTTGATGATAGCACTAACTCAGTAGCCCCTGCTATGAAACCCAATTGGAAGCTTGTAGCTGCATCAACGCGATCATTTCCTTTTACCGGAAAGGAAAAAATGTGTCTACAATCTACCATTAATCCAGAAAATGGGAAACCAAAGCTGATTGATCTTTTTAATCTATTCATTAGTGATGATGTTGTCAATCACATCGTATGTGAAACTAATAGATATGCTTCTCAATGTATTGCCAATGCAACAATAACTCGTACATCTGTATTGAAATATTGGAAAGACACCACACCTGCTAAACTTCGAAAGTTCATTTGAATTTTGATATACATGGGACTTGTTCCCAAACCTCAGATATCGCTATATTGGTCTAAAAGGGCCCTCTATGAAGAGCGATTTGCACCCCAAGTGATGTCTCGAGACAGGTTTCAAATCTTGCTAAGATTTGTCCATTTCAACAAAAAAGCTGAAGCACTTTCTCAGCAAGACAAGCTGTACAAAGTTCGACCTCTTGTCGATATGATGTGTAGGAAATACCAGGAAGCTTACAAACCAGGATCAGATCTCGTCATTGATGAGAGTATGATTGCATTCAGAGGACGGGTTGGAATAAGGCAATACTTGCCAGGAAAATCGCACAAGTATGGATTGAAACTCTACAAGATTTGTACACCTGAGGCGTACACTTGGAATTTTAAAATTCATTGTGGAAGACACAATGAAATGGAAGGTCTAAGCGGAACAGAGTCATTGACTGTCGGCATGGCACAAAAGATTTTGAACACAGGATCAACAATTTTTGCAGACAATTATTATACCTCAGTCGGATTAGCAGAGTACCTGTTGGGAAAGAAAACCTATGTGTGTGTGGAAGAATTCGAAAAAAACGAAAACATCTTAGCAAAGAGGTTGTTGTAGCAAAGCTGAAAAAGAACGAAATGAAGTGCCTGGAAAATTGCAGCGGCATCAAACTTTACAACTGGAGAGACAAGAGAAATGTGTTCATGATTTCCACAGTTCTAGAGCATGATGGATCTCTTGTTCTATCTGGAAAAACTAACAGAAATGGAGAGGAGTTAAAGAAACCACAGTGTGTTCTGGATTATAACAACGCCAAGAAGGGAGTTGATGTATCCGACCAAATGACTTCCTATCATACAGCATTGAGAAGAAGCCTGAAATGGTACAGAAAAGTTGCTATTGAAATCATAACAGGAATGTCCGTTGTGAATGCTCATGTTTTGTATAACAAATACTTTGCTGATGCTCCCATGTCTATAAGGCATTTCCGCAAATCGCTAGCTCTCTCTTACTGATATTGTGGAGAAGAATATTCGACCAGGAAGATCCTGTACAGTAATCCAGGGTAAATCACATCCTCATATGCTCGTCTAAGAAGAGAGAGGAAAGAGAAAAAGATGCCTAGGATGTTATGAAAAACTTTCATCAAATGAAAACTGCCAAATGGCAAGAAATAAGGCACGAAGAGTCACAACCTACTGCAACCTATGTGAGAGCAAGCCTCATCTCTGCGTTTCATGCTTTAGTGAAAAGCATGGAAATATCTAGAAGTTGGTGTAAATCATCAAATGATAAAGGAAATATGACTGGTGTTCTATATTTTTGTTAATTTTTACTATTTTCGCTTACTTTATGTGATAAACTGGAATTTGAGGCTGTGACAAGAATGCCATATTTGTTTCATTTTTGTGTTATTATAAAATACACACAATTAAGATTTGTAATGATTTTTCATTGACCCTATCCTTTCTACTACCGGTAAAAATGTAATGTGATACTAACTTCATAACTTGTATAGTAAAATCTATTTTAAAATAAAGTGCTGAAATAATTGAAATGGTACACATATGTACCACTACGTCCTGGAGCAATATACCTCGTGGTACACATATGTACCACCTCGGAGTCAACGTGTTACAGATCTTTACCTTGATGTATAAACAAACAAACAATACCTTTGGGGGTTTCAGACAAAATTTTGCAGTTTCGGATTTTTTTTTGCTGTATTTTCTTACTCATTCACTATCCTCGTTATTACCATTAATGTATTATCGTACTATCGCACGATCGTCTGAATGCATCTTGAATTTAACCTCTGAATGCATCCTGTGTACTTCTTGCATGACGACAACAATTGTTGTTGTTCAACAGGTGATTTCCAACTCCGGTTACTTAGTCGAAGACAGTTGCGATCGTAGTTTTACATAGAGTTCATTACTTCATCATTTGATTTAGCGTTGGCTGGGATACAGAGTTTTATTATTTTAAACATTTTGAAACGAAGATGAGGTGAGTTAGCTGTGCTACGTGGGTTGACGTTTGTGGGTGGCGCAATGGTCTTGATGTGATATGCGTGTTTAGTAATTAATACGTTTGTTGCGATGAGACCCACTGGTGGGTCACTTAGGTTAGGTTCTGTCATTTTTCAGATCCTCCTAGTGACTATGCGTACAAAATGAAGTTTTACACCAATAAGGCAATCTCAACAAATGTGTTAACAAGATAAGCAAACGTTCGAAGTCTGTAGTTCATTGTAGATAAAATAAATCGTAATATTGTCTCCTATGGCAGTACATGCAATGATTGTACCTGGTTTGGCTTGTGTACATGCTTCCTTTTCCAGAAGGTTTTGGTAGTAACTTCATGAGTAGGTTAATTGTGTAACTAATCTAACCAACAGCTGTGAGCACCGAAGCTTAGGAAGCACCTTTTAATTTTCAAAATATGAAGTTCTTAATTCAGGAACTGTTCTAACTTTGTCCATTGACACAACGACTAACTCATATTGAGAAAATGTTGCATGAACTGGATTAAACATGTTAGGTATCTTGCCCAGCAGATATGACTTGCTCCACCAATTCTGAAACTTTGTTGCTCTGTAGAATATTGCATGTAAAATATATTCACACAGCATGCCCTTTTCTAGAAAAAACATCCTTCCTAGAATACTTTCTGTATGAGGGATATGCTTTGCTGCATGGTCATGTAAATGCATATTACTTGAGATCCTTCTGTTTAAATTCCTAATTTCTTATATCCTAACATTATTTTTTTAAATTAGGTACCCAGGATTAAAGTGCATTCTTTCAACTTGCACCCAATTATACATTTTTCCACATTTCCACTGTAGAAAGTTTCTTGTTCAAATATTCTTCAAATGTGTTTCTGAAGCCTGAACATCTGCCCAATTTTCTGCCCCCCCCCTCCCCCTTCACACAACTATTTTATTCATGTTAACAACTATGTTGTTCAAAATGGTCCCCAAAAATCAGAAACTAACATTTAAAGCTATATCCACTTCATGTAAAAGTGCAAACTTTTTGCTTGTAATGCAACCTAGTCTTGATGTTCTTGAACAATAACTTGCAATTGAAATGTTAAGTACATCTGAACCATCCCAGATTAATAAATATAATGGCTACATATTCCCTTGAAATTTTACCTAATGAATCTTGCAGTGCTCTAATGATTTTAACCTTGAATGATGCTTCCTAGCCTCTTGATACCCATTCTGCTAAAATAATTTCTTTAAAAGTATGATTGTCTTCATACATTTTTCCACATTGCTCTAGTTTCAATCAAGCCCTTGATCTGCTTTTGCCATTATTCAAAATATTGAAAGTTTTATTATCCACTGAAACTACCAGTTGCCAGATAAATAGCAAATTGCCTAGCAGCCTGAACTCATAAAAATATTATTCTTTGTTGGTAAATGACAAACTAATGAATAGTCAATTTTTCATTACTATACAACAGGGAGGTACACATAGCTGGAGCTATCTGGGTTTTTTGCAGCATTAACCGCTAAAGTTTCTTACACCCTTAATTCTCAGCCTTCCCATTTTAACTAAAGACAAATTGGTTATAATGTCCTGACCAATAACTTAACTTTCAAAATGTGAAACACTGCCTGTGGAGACTGACCATTTCAGCCACCAATGAACCTTATCTTGACCATTCAAAGGTCCCCCAAATGAAGTTTCATGGTTTTTTCTTCCAGTATGAATTTAACGATTTTTAAGAACTTAACATTTAAATGTAGACTTTGTTTGACAAAGACTACGGGCCAATTCTTCATAGAACTTAACGGATGCCACTTCATGCTCAGAGCTAATTAACACGTTTGTTGCGATTGCCTGCTTTGTGTAAAACTTCTATGTAGGCATAGTCACTAAAAGACATGGAAAAAATAACAGAACCTATCCTCAGTGACCCACCGGTGGGTCTCATCGCAACAAACGTGTTAAATAACTGGAGCATGGGCGGGTCTAGGCTCCCTAGATGCTTTCGCATCTCGTTCATGAACCTGAACTTGTGAAGCCCCGTGCGTTCGCTGAAGTTAACTTCGTACTGTAGTTTTGTTTTACAAAGTAACTCAGCAACTCTTCTGACCTTGGGTTAAAATTTATTTTAAGTTCAACCATCCACGTCACAGCTACAAATAAAAATTTCCTCAGCAAGTGACATTTAACCTTAACTTCAGTCAATGAATTAAGTTGAATTTCTTCGGCTAAAGTTCGTATCAGATCATTCATAACGTTGAGGCTCTTCGTGAGCAATTGACGCTTATTATCTTCTTCATTAACTAATTTCTCGAACCTAGCGCGAGACAGACGCGTGTGCAGTGTGTGTAATAGTAATTGCTAGAAATGAGTGACCCTCTACCCGTGTATCTGGGTAGACCTGTTAACTCTGCCTTGTGGACTTTAACACGTTGACTCCGAAGTAGTACGTATGTGTACCACTTAGGTTAGGTTCTGTAATTTTTCAGATCCTTCTAGTGACCATGTTTACAAAGTAAAGTTATACACCAATCAGGCAATCGGAGTCAACGTGTTAAGTTTGCACTACACCTAAGAGTGTAAGTTAGGTGAAATGGTGTCCAGAGTCTTAAAGCAGACTAAGTCTGAACCCGCTATTCTTCCTCGTTAAATCTCGCGTCGCTGTCCTGTCCTAGTGATCCTCAGAGTTGCTGACGTCATCAAACTTGTCCTTGATGTGAGGACATGTCTTGCAAAAACGTGGAAAGAAAAGTAAATACTCTTTGCATAAATACTAAATGCCTGCGAAATATTTTCCTCGATTAGGAGGGGATGTATAGAATGTAGAATCTGCGATACGCGTACATGTGTACCCATGGTTTTGTTTATATTTCTTTACAAACGATATTTATAACTCTTTATCATAGAATGTTGACCTTGCACCTCGTAGATTTATGGTGCCATGCTAATTGCTAGGCTCCTTTGAGAGCCTCCATTAAATAGATGCACTTCCAGTCCGTGATGACGGAGGTTAGATGTACCTCTAAACTAGTGCAATTCTCTAAATCTTTGCATTGCTGGACCAAGTCGACAGATTTATTGACTGGAGCAAATCTCAACAGCTTGGGCACTATTTAACTTGACCTTAAGGTTTTCTTTTATTGAAGCAACTCGTACACAGAACAAGCAATTGTGCATCGAAAACCACTTCAGCTTGGTTTAAGACGCAGCTATGATCGTACGCCTGAATTTGACAGACTTCTAGAGAGCTTCATAGAAGAAGCAATTGCTCTTCAGCGACGAGTTCTTAACTTGATATATAAAGGTTTCAAAGCCAAAGCTACCACTGTCCACGTACAACTTCTGAAGGACTAGTGCTGTAGACGACTATTTTCAGCAATCTTTCATATTTGAAACTTCGTTCTAGAATATTTAACGCTGTCTAAAAGTTGTCCGTATTTAACACTTTTTGTTGCAGTGAAACTGCTGAAATGATGCGCATGGAGAGCGGAGTTGAGGGCGCGTGGAGAGCTGCGCAAGGTAGCCAGATGGAGATGAAGCAAAGTGCGCAATTGAAGTCGACCGAAGATTCCTCTTCACCAAACGAAGAAAAGTCGTTAGATGATAATGACCGGAAGCTGTCTGACGGGCACTCCATCAAAGCAGAAATCCTGGAAGGGTGTAGAGAGCTTCTGGTAAAAGAAAATTGTACAGACTGCAGGAACTGTCCTTGCCACGGCGACTGCTCCTCTGGCCTGAAGCGTAGATGCTCAACATCAGATATTTCGAGCATTTTGAATGCCAACTCCTTCCCTCCGATGAAAAAGCTGTCGAGCGGCAAGAGCCTCGAGAAAATAGATAGAATTAACTTGGCCAATCTAGTTTTCAATCCGAACTTCAAGAACAGCGCTGGCTGTGTCAATCTTCCAGTGATAAGAGCAGGGCAGAACCTGGCCCAGAAAAACTCGCAGCGCACTGGCCTGGGACTCCCTAAAGACGTCAACAATAACTTGTCTCCAGATCTCACCCAGCAGACTGCTATAGATTTGATCGCCCAGCAGCTCCAGCCGCAATCCTTGGATAAACTGAACGTTAAATTGCAGCAGTTGGCGAGACAGAAGAGGCTTCGTTCTGGCTCAACTTCTGACCTCGATGGCAGCAACGATGTGTCAGAGTTGCTGCAGAGCCTACAAGCTCGCAACGCCATGCCCAACCAAAACAATGCGCTGCGATACAAGACTGAGCTCTGCAGGAGCTACGAAGAGGGAGGAGACTGCAGGTACGCTGAAAATGTTTTCCTTGCTATAATGAAATCCAGCAGCGATCTAATTGTTTATATAGACCACAATCAAATGACTATCCAAATGTAGAATTTAAAATTCTCTAAATATTCTGGCTGTGCTCTGGATGTTAACATGGACGTGCACACGCCTCGTGTTAAGACGTGGTTGGCAGAAAGCTGAAACTGAAAATGTATAGAAACATTGACAGTCCCCCTTGACTCGCTTTAAATTTATGAATTCATTCACTTGTTACATACGATCGTCTTGTTCAGATTTGGCGCGGCGTGCACATTCGCCCACGGCCCTGAAGAGCTGCGTCCCGTCCCACGCCACCCTCTGTACAAGACAGAGTTCTGCCGTACCTACCACCAGCACGGCTACTGCCAGTACGGCACGCGCTGTCACTTCATTCATGATATTGAGGAAGCGGACCGCAACGCTCCTCTCAGGCAAGCTCTAGTTTAAAAGTAAACTTCTAGAACCACACCACGACTATACCCATTCTTCTAGTATACTGTTTCAGTATGCACTAGTTCAAAAGATACGTGATTGCCATTATCAGTGTACGCATTTTTATCTAGTTAAATAACAGACGGTCCTTTAAACTACAATTAAAAGGTGTAAATCCTGTAAAATAACGTAAATGTCCACATGGCAGCTGCATGATGGTAGAGCTACTGCTGGTAAAACCTTACTACTACCGCAGATTTGGTAAATGTAGCGTTCATACTTGTGGCACAATGTCGTACTTGCCTAGTCTCAAATGCTGCAAACTTACGAACGGGTAAGTTCCTTAAACTAGTGTCAACGAACATAGATTTGGGTTAACGCGTATGACGTCAAGCCTTCCGTCCAATGTTTTTAAACTGCACTGAATACCAAAACTTCTAGTTGCCCAGGCTACATATTGACCAGCACCTAGTGCTATTCAGAAGTCTTCTTATCCCTGTAGTTTCACGCTCGCCCTCGTTTACAAAGATAGTTTATTCGAAAAACTTGACATCTTCCTGGAAGACTTCTAACACTACATACAGTAGACCAATCGCCGGAAACTTGATACCTCTTCCTTGGGGCTGGTTTCACCTGGAATATCGTTCCTCCACCAGGGGATGCAAGTCGTGGGGCAGACACGACAAGTTAAGCGGAGCTTTGCTGTCACTGGCCTCGTCCTCTGGTCTGCTTGATGGAGAGGCGAAACAAACTTCACCCTCTGACAATGACGTGCTACTGGCAAACCTCAGACGGTAAGTATTCAGTAGCGATTAAGTTTGTCGTGATCACTAGACCATAATTTGAACTAGTGTACGTACTAGTGTGAATCTATTTTCAGTAGAATGCTCTTCCGTTTAGCCTTCACGGTCAGATGCAAACTCTTAACATGACAACTTTTGATTAAAAACCCTTTATCTATTCCTGATTAGGGTACCCTTTTCAAGCACCTTTGCCTTTTTATTTTCGCAATTGGTTTACTAATACCACGCACGTTCGCAAATCTAAATTCCTTGCAGGCTCTACGCTCTACGAATGATGAACAATCAAGAAAAGCAAACTCAAGACTCGAATACTCATTTCTCCATGTCACAACCAATGGCTCAGCAGCTTGCTTTGGCTCACCAGCAATTAGCATCTGCTTCAGGACAGCACCTTCCATTGTCCATGACTCAGCCTCTTCCCATGGAGGCTCTACAAATGGGGCTCCAACGAGCAAGTCAAAGGGCATCGCATATGGTCCCTCCAGGTCGCGTAGATGCGCTTGCCAATGACTACACTAGCTGGGGCATATCACCTTCATCTCCTTCCTACCCTGGTCTCTCTCCCTTCGGCAGTTACCAGCAGTTCTCTCCTCTGCCTCATCCACAACCTCAGGCGTACCAACATTACCCATTCAGTGCCACTGCTCCTGATCTGTCTTCTGCTCTTGCCAACGCAACACCTTACGGCATGTCTCAACAAAACTTCGCGAGCACGGTCAACGTTGGTCACATGCTCCCAGAGCAGCATTCTTATCAGAACGTGCCTAAGAGTTCCAGCGGCAGTGCTCCTCAACAGCAAGCTCAGCAAAGCCATCCTGCAGCGCAACACAATCAGATGTGGCCGGCGACTTCGGCAGAGGTTCCCAGTGTCATCGATAAAGAACTCTTCGGCTTTGGCTTGGATTCTCACGGCCAGAATGTAGCCACTAACGGCTCGTCTTACCAAGCATACTCTCACCCGTACTACCAAGGAAGTAGCGGCTACGGTAAGCAGCCTTCTTATGATCCCTCAAAGCCTAGGACATCGGAACCGGATTTATTAAGCTTGATAAATAAATCGGACAAGTATATGAACGATTCAAAGGGCTTAAAAACTATTAGTGAAGGTAACGAACCGAAAGATCAGAGTGTAAGACCTAAAGTTTCGATGAAGCACCAGATGAATGTAATGAATTCCATGGCGTAGTTTGTATTCAGACGTTTAACTTTTACGCGACGTGATATAATTCCAGCAGGTGTAACATAATTCCTAGACTATTATGAATACGATCGTATTGCCTTTAATTATTCCCAGTTTTATTTCCATGGAATGCTTTTAACGTTAGTTTTAATGCGAATTTGTATTTGAGGATATTACTATCGCACTTTTAATGAATATCTTGAGTAAATTGTCAAGTAAAGGCTTGCTCAGCCTAAGATTATTCTTACTCTGATCAACAAACTTCTACAAAGGCTTAATATTTTTAATCTAGTGATGTAGCTATTTCAAATATATTAAATCAAATTTCCTTTAATTATGTACTTCTACATGGTTCAGGTATTTTACGGTCGACACGTTACTTATGGGAAATATTTTACTGATTTTAGGCTCGACAGCAAAAGTATTGTAATGATACATACCTATCCTTCACTTAAATTAAATCATTGTTGTATACCGATAAGTTTACATAAAGTTCAGATTTTATTACGACTGACTTTCTCTCAACCTTGCCACTGGAATCTGTACATCAGACTAATGTCGATGTGATGGGCCTTGCCTTCGTCTCGTTTTAGCCCTGCTGCTCTTCATACTGAACAAAGAAAAAATTTCAAGGGAAAGAAAAGATCGCTTCGAGGAAGCTCGGCAGAAGGGCATAAAGTTCCGATGAATTCAAACACTGTTGCCTAAACAAGAGCAGATTTTCTGCAATACTGAACTTGGGTTCATAACCTGGAGGACCCACTCTTTAACGGGTGCGGCTCGTGCAAGAATTATCTACTGATGCTGCGCATGTAGTGCATATTGCAAGAGTTACGTAATCACCGTAACCTTTAAGTAAGAAAATATTTGTCAGTGGTAACTGAAACGCGGATGCGTGGAGCCTGCAGGCTGCCTAAATTCGTGAGCTGCTGTTAACAAATGTCGAAGCTCCACAAGTACGAGGGAAACCGCGGTGTTTTGACATAGGTTGATCCCGTTTCTTCCATGTTATCCCGTTTCTTGTATAACGATATGCTTCCTTCAAAGTTTTGAAAATTTACCGAAATGTTTTGAAACAAGGTCAATGGGTTGTTCGTAACTTTCTCAGGCGGAACCGATGTTGAATTGTTGGATAAACCGTATGAAATACAACTAGACATTTTTCTTCGCGCGAAGATTCTGAATCACTAACCAGTAACTGCAGCGCTAGTGATACGAGAACAGCAATAAATACTGCCGTAAAAGTCCGCTCTACTATGGTGAACGACACGGCGTGTACGTAATGTACATATAAGTGTAGTCAATGTCGTCCTAGAATAATTCTTTAGAGTAGGAATCGCCAAGGTTAATGTGTAGCCTAGCGGATTCATGACCTTCAGCTACCAAACCGAAGAGCTCTGTATTTCTCTGAAAATATGCGCTGAAGTCGGGTAGTAAACTCGAAAATAAAAACTAATTTTCAAATTTCGAACTCCTATTTGTATTCAATGAATGTGTTAGCAAAAGTGGCAGATGCTAGGTTACTATTAGGTTGTTACAAAAATAATGGCCGCGTGAAGGCCAACGCATGCTTCTGAAATCGACCATTATTTTTGTAATAACCTAATACGAGTAGTTTTGATGCCCATAGGTTATGTACAGGTTATGTACATACGTTGTAAATAGTGAACTACAGATTCCCTATCGACATATTTCATCTCTCTTAAACTAACTCCAATGTTCTGAGTTAAAGCCCACGATAACTTTCTTCCGAACCTTTTCCATTCTTTCGTCCACAGAAAATTTGCGACGCAAAATGTTGGTCACCCGAGATTAACAAGGTTCGTATCAAAACATTTTTGCAATTTCTCTTCAAAGAAGACTCGTGCAGGTCTTTGTAACTCCTTATGCTGTTCGGAAATTCGTGGCCATCCACGTCTTTAACTTATTGCGAATGTGATGACTTGCGTTCGCCAAAGGAGAGAACTTGAATTAAAGCTGCAAGTGAGGCTTGCCCTACCTGGTGTCATAGTAAGAGTTCCCAATAATACCCAGGTGTAGCCATGGTTCATTTAGTTATTCCTAACCCCGTTTACATGCCACAGTTTTTCCCGAAGAGAAACGAAACTCAAACACACGCTGTTCATCGGCTGATGACACTGCCGGCAGCGTCTAAACGAGCAGAACCGTAACATGTTCTCAGAGTTCTATCACTGTTGAGCGCAGTGCTGCTGTGATTAACACCTGTTTTGTTTTAGCACTTTTTCTACGAAGACTGACGAGTCCATCTCGTCGGTGAAGGATAGAATTGTTCGTGGTACAAAATTTTTACTTCGCATTTGTTAAAGTCTGATACTCTGATACCATAATGCAGGGTGTCGCAAAAAATGTACTCACCCTTGAACCGTTGCTAACATGCTGTCTTCTGTGTTGCTGTTGTGAGGTTCGAACCTTTGCGAACATGATTCTTTAATCGCATTAATCATGTTCGTAAAGGTTCGAACCTCACACCTGCAACACAAAGAAGACAATGTTAGCAACGGTTAAAGGGTGAGTACATTTTTTTGAGACACCCTGTAGTATTTACTCTTACGTGTTGTAGAGTATGCTTTTATCAAGTGACCATTGTACATCAACGATGCCTTTTTCCTGAGTATTGAAGTTCAGGATTATGATTTTTACCGACAAATAGTTATACCTGCAGCGCTGGAATACATTAAAGTAGACGTGGTGTCTCAATATTTGTCGCTGTGGCTTGAAGCGATGCTGCAACTCCAGTTTCGGTATTATTTTTAATTACATTGTTTTGTTTATCCAGTTTTTTTTTTGAAAGTTTTAGACTTCATCCTGTGCATATTTTCGAATGGGTTTAAGCCTGCGGCAATTACCCAAGAAAATTTATTTGCATTGTTCCTCGGTCAGTTGTACTGCTGCAAGGATTTCCATAGATTGTTTTCGTTAATAAAAAATGGGAATATTAAGATGTTCTACCTCCCTACTCCCCTATTCTGGATTTGTCATAAAATACCAGAATCCTAAACTTGAATTTTGTAATTTTCGGTACTACGGGAAGCGGTCGTTATAACTAGTTTAAAATTATTCATATGGAACTTTTCACCTTCGTTCGCTTTGCAAGGCGCTATTGAAAAATTTTACAATGCGTTGAGGTGAGAAACTACAAAAATGCTCATTTAAACACACCTGAAAGACTTGTATCGATCATGTTTCCAAATGTTAAAGATGCCTTCACAAACTGTAACATACATTGTCTTTCTCACTTTCTAAATAATTTGTACTTTCAAATCATGTTCCCATCAGAATCGAAAATATTTCCTAAAGAAACAATTTTCATCGTTCCGTGTTGAATTTTTTAGATGCTCTCGAGGCAAAGACTCGCCACCATTTCATTACATTTAGCAGGCCACGAATTTTCAAATACGGAGAAAGTATTGAACTTTGTGTCGGCGAAATGCAATAACATTCATTGCACTACTGGCCAGCTCGTTAGTGTTCGTAGTGTAGTTTAATTGTGCTACGGTGAGACAGAATACAAATTAGAACAAGATAAGTTTTCGAAATTGAATTTTTGAGGCACAGAAGAAGTATTGGAATAATGTGTGCGTTCTAGAGGAGAATGCTGGGTTTTCAAGGCGTTGATAGCATGCATGGCGAAGAAAATCATTTCAAACATCGTTCGAACATTTTTTCTACTCCTAACCATTATTATTTGTCCATTATAAACACTACATTGCTCATCAATTTAAACGCTCCTCTAATGTCATGTTGTCTCTATTGTTTATTTGGTTTTGCGAGGCACAAAGCTAGCCAGTTTTGTACATCATAACACATTTGCTTATATGCCATGATTTATCATGTTACTTGCATGGATGTAATATTCGTTAATTCGAGTCCTCTATATTGCATGTCAAATTCATTTGATGAGTTATGAGCGACGAAGAATTTCTCAATTAGTTCATGCTGTTACAAACAAAACTTTTTTCTTGAAAAAAAATTTATTCCAAGGTCTGACTTTAACAAATACGAGTAGTAATTTACTAATCTACGACTATAAAAATTTTTTCAAAATGCTTCTCTTTTGCCCTGAATTCTTTGCTAAGTCTTAGGAAAGTCTTTAATGGTCGCACGAACAACACTTCTAAGGGTATTTTCTCCCAGCATTTATTCAATTTTGACAATTTTGATACCCTGGCAAGAAGTAGGTCAATTGTTCTTTTTATCAACATTCTGTTGATTTTGAGGTTTCTTACTCGTTTGATTATTTCATATGAATTCAGTCCCTTTTCATGCTTTCTATAATGAACCTTCGCATCAATTCTACAGACATTGTCAATAGTTAACACGTTTGTTGCGATTGCCTAGCTGGTGCAAATCTTTACTTTGTACATACAGTCACTAGAAAGCTTTGAAAAATTACAGAACCTAACCTGAGTGACCCACCGGTGGGTCGCATCGCAACAAACGTGTTAATGGCTATTTTCTGCAATATAAATAGGTATATCCTTGATAATTAATTTTGTAAAATAACATTGGGTAACATTTGTGAAATAATAATTATCAAAATTCATTTCAAAATATGTTACAAGAATTATGCCCCACCCTGTATAACATAAGCTAAAGACGACCAATTCCTTACCGACAACTTTTCTCTTTTGAATGATAACATTAACTGATTCATAAAACAATGGTCCATGTACAGATGATGTAATAAATAAAAATTCATTGTGCTTTCGAATATTAATACAAAAGTAATTTTACCCACGGTACCCCAGTAAATTTTGTGATAATTCATTAATTACTTCTCTAATCTGCCGCTCGTATGTCAACCTAAGTTGCTAAACTAAGGCAGGAAGCTTGGGGCTCAGTACCTTGATCTCGACCTGCATCTAACCGCTACCTCAGCGCATGCTGATGTATGTAGTTCATGCTTCACGTGCCCTATTATATATGTGAAATATTTACTGAAAGTATCTTGTTGCACCACCTGCCCCAACAGCATTCCATTAACGCAATTTTTTCAGAGCCTTCATTACGTCCTATTCATTGCATGATTATTTCTCTCTAAACTGCTCTGATTTGCTGCAATTTAGTACTTGATGAGGTAATTCTTGTTCCTTAATTGAAAGAACTCGAGTTCACTACATGTACATTGTCATTGGTGAATTTAATGATCAACGAATTTGATCTGAAGTGCGGCCATCAGGAAGGAACTTCACTCAATCTCTTGCATTCCTGCACTTGTGTTACGGCCAGCGTGTTGGTAGGTGAGCCCATCACTCGTCTTAATTTTGATTAGTCTGTGAACTGGGTTCACACCTTCCACCCTAATGCATACACTAATTTCCTTGTGTGGGGGTATCCATTTCAGTACTTCAGAAGAAATTATTCTCTCACGTCATTCAGGCATGAATAATACCTTAATGTTGTGCTAGTTTCCTCTACGAAGCTAACGATTACATAAGATTCTGCTGTTAGAGATTCCTTTTGTCCTAATTCTTATATATTTATTGCACTGAATGTGTTCTACTTAGTAATTGCTTTAACACGTTCCTTACATGAGGTATTCTATAATACAAGGTGTCCATAAAGTCTCAACAGCATCTCTTTCACAAACAGGATCCCTAAAACACACAAATGCAAATGTGATTAAGAACTTTAATAAACACTGAATACAATAGAACAAATCTGAATAAAATATCTTATCAATTGGATTTGTAATAAATTTTTGAAATGGTAAAGAAACTTTATGGATACCCTGTATAGCAATCGCTACTCAAATATTTGTCTGAACTCTGGACTGCAGTCTCTCATGTGATAGAAATTAAATAGCTGCAGTAAGCCACTTGTAACATGCTTTGAATTGTAATTTACTTCTTTAGTTATTAAAAACAATGCATTTTCAATAATGTTCACGCGTACTTAAAATATTGCACAGTAAAAAATTGGGTTTATAATTGTTATATTATAACTATATTACCATATAACCATATATCCTTGGGTTGTAGATATTCCATACTAGGTTATATGACAGTGATGCCTACGGTTGATCCTTTGACACAAAGTTTAAAATCTTAATTGTGTATTTTTAAATAATAATATCAAAGTGGAAACTATTTTTATAGAACAGGAAGCACAACTTTAGAATTATAAAAAAACATATAAATGAAGGTAAGAATCTAACAGCTTAAAGAGTTTTACTCATGAAATAGTAATGTCATCTCGAGATGACAAATCCGGGATTTTGAAGGCCATTGAAATTCCATGATTCAGAGTTACGGCGAGATCGCCGTAAAGTTCCTTAATAGTTAACTGCCGCATGAGTGGTCTTGTGAAGCAGATTTATCCGTGATAAAAGGAGTTTCGTCCATGGATGCAATAACATACAGAACATCTATCTTGTGCATGCAATTGATATATGAGATACCAATAAGTATGGTAGGCTTCTGTTAACTTATTTGTAGGAGACCGGAACAGTATTCAGCTCATGGTGTCTAAGAATAGAATTCGTTAGATTTGAGTGAGTGCTATTGTTTTATTCCAAACGTAAATATTGGAGTTTTTCTACTGAGTTTCAGAGATTGATAGAACCCAAAACTCTGGAGAAGATCAAGTGCCCAAAAAAGTACAAATTATTGTCTCCCCATTTCTAATGGCTAGTAGTACTCAAGTTTTTAATACAGCGCATAGAAGGCAAGTATGTTGCCAGATGTAGTTGAAGCCTGGACTAGAATAACCTGAACTTCTGGCATTCTCACTTCACTGATTGTCAAGAAAAGTGCCTGATACTTTGATAGTTTTATTTTTAGAGGTTTTATTCATTATCCAGATTTATGTAGCACACCCATGAGAACAACATATGGTGCGTATGAAGTATAATAGTTATTTCTTCACGGTATGCCGAGGAAAGATGCAAACTACCACGGCATTTCTAATTCGATCTTTACAGGTTAGTAAGGTTTTATGTTGCCATTCTATTAATTCTAAAGCTGCTAAACGATTCAGACTTGTCGGTCTTGGGCTAAAGAATCTTGGTAGGTAAATTTTCCAGAAAGTTTCCGACTTGTTTCTAAATGCGTTAGACGTTTCGAACAAAGATGTTACAGAGCTTACTTATTCCTAAACATGCGATATTTTTCAGGACTATTAGTGTTTATAATATAAATTTCAGTGAGAAGTATGTTATGGAAAACGTAGAAATTTGCATTGTAACTGCTGTTCTACTCGGCCTAAGTTTTAATCTCGACACTCTGCGGAGCGTGTTCTGCACAGCGTGTTCTGCAGTATCACCATGGATTCCACACACCCGGCGTATAGAAGCATCACAAGGCGCGTAAGTAACATTGTGTGAGGGAACAATACGTTCAAAAGTCGTCTTTTAAGTAAAAATTTCATTTCCCGGTCAACATGCCACCAGGCTTTTGTGGATCCTAACCATGATAGACGTATTGTTAGCGCCTCTACTCTGGAACTACCGACGTTCAGAACCCAGAGTTGATATTGTAGTTAGGTTTGACTCCAATCTAGCTATTTCTAACTATATGAAGCAAATTCTGAATAAATGTGCTGTAACTTGTGTAGTATTTCTTTATGATTTATGTTCATTGCATTTTAGTGGTAAAAATATACTGGTTACATAGTACAGGACAATGTTCAACTACTTTTTTCGGTAAACTTAGTTTGATAGTAGGGGCTCAAAGAGGTTTACTGCCAAAACTAACTTCGGAGAAGATTATCGAATTTCTTATCCACTTTAAAAGTCTAATCCATTCTGTGAGATTTACACTAGCGGTGTGTAATATACATTTTTTGGGGAATTTGTCAATTGAATGCCTCAGTAACTAACACATTAATGCATTGACTACGGTCAACATTCAATGAACACAGGAAATGCGGAACATTTCTTGACTGTATTGACGTAGCCGTTTCTGAATAACCTGTCCAATGGGCAAAAATTTTTTGGCCAACATTTTACGTAACTTAGTTTGGTATAGTTTATACGTAGATACTAAGTAGTACTAAAATCAGGAGCGGCTTCAGAAGATTCGTTATAAATATGTACTGAGGTACGCTTGTGTTCAAGCTTAAATAGATAAAAATAAAATAAAATTTGACAACGGAAATAAGTCGTCTGGACCATTGTTTGGAGACTACCGAAGTCTTGTGCATTCTGTAGTGAAGACATCAATCACACACATACACCTCAATCACGCACAGATATTTCAGTTATGAACACGCTTTGCAATCAATCATATACAGGCCCCAGAAATTAAAGATATGGAATAAGTGCGTTACAATACTGGGGGTTTCTTATTCATTATATTTGCCTTGATGGATTTGAGGCTGGTTAGCTGGTTCTAGATTCTTGTAATTTGAACTGGAAAATTTTTAGAACTTGGGATATCTTGAAATTTCTTATTATTAGTTTTTGGCCATTATTTCTGGTTCACACGTTATCGTCTCCGTCAAAAAGCCCTTTATTATTACATTCGTCGAGTACTGGTGTAATATTGAAGGTAGTTGTTGCGTTGGAAGTATCTGGTGCAGCGCCATCATTAAAGGCTTGGTTTCTTCGGTAGTTTGGCTACCTTGGTAGTTGTTGCGTTGGAAGTATCCGGTGCGGTGCCATCATTAAAGTCTTGGCTACCTCGGTAGTTTGGCTACCTTGGTAGTTGTTGCGTTAGAAGTATCCGGTGCGGTGCCATCATTAACACGTTTGTTCCGATTGCCTGATTGGTGTAAAACTTCACTTTGTACGCATAGTCACTAGAAGGATCTGAAAAAATTACAGAACCTAACCAAAGTGACCCACCGGTGGGTCGCATCGCAACAAACGTGTTAAAGTCTTGGCTACCTCGTTGAGTGGGTCGTACAGCAGGTCGTGTGAGCACGTGGGACGATGCTAAGATGCCTCTCTGTTTGTTTGCTCTTTCAGTTTTCCAGCTTTCTCCCAGATCTAACAGGAAAATACCACTATGTACAGGGGACTCAATCTGTTTTGTGATTATTTTGTTAGAAGTTTGACTTGTTCGTGATCACGGGTAGGCTGAATTATGAACTCGATAAATCATCAAATCGTAATGATGCTCTCTCAATCTTGAGGTATCCATAACCCAATAATTGAAAATTTTATCTTGTGTATTGCACTTTAGTAGAGAACTTTATTCCATATTGCTGTAAGAATTATTTGCTACCATAACGCTTTTTTTACATTGAAGAGGGAAAGACTGCTAAGTGAATACGCCAACTTAAATTTTGTGTTTACAATGTTGCATAATAACACGTTGAGTGCGATACGACCCACCGGTGGGTCACTTAGGTTAGGTTCTGTAATTTTTAACCGTCTTTTAGTGCCTATGTGTACAAAGTAAAGATTTGCACCGGCTGGTGCATAAAAAAATTCTCTTGCTCTTGCTCTACAGAATTGACCTTCAGTCACAAAGCGTAGTACTGACTTTTTTAATATCAGGGAAATGCATTGCTAGTTTATTCTGTTATTTGGGTCAACGTTGACTAGACTGTGATGAATTATTGATAGCCCTTTGGAAAGGATAATTGGAACCGTTTGACAAGCGTGGAATTACTCCTGACTCGACGTTCCAGTTTTACAAACATGGACACCAACACCCCGGAAACTGTTAGCTTGAAGCTCTCATTGAAACACAGGCATTCAAGAAGCATTGTTCATTTGAATCTCATCAAGCAGCAGCAGCTCTGTCACATGAATTTCGATCAGGGAATACCATCTTCTTAAAGTATTTTGACGTGCCCAGGAGAGCTCGTAGCTGTCTAATCCGCACTCTCTACTGCTAGTTATGAGAATCATTTGGGTTTTTGGTGTCACAGAGTTGGTAATGAAACTTATTGCTCGAAGTAAAAGGCAAAACATTCACTACCAGAAATTATTTTATCGTATAGTGAGTGTTAAAGGTGCTTCATTTTTAGTGTTTCTCGAAGATTTGGTGCTCCTCGGAGAGAAGATATTACTGCGGAGCTTCTCCCAATAGATTTTTGATCGTTGTTTTATGCTGCCCAGCATCCACACAAAATATGATGTTCGTGAAAATATTCAGATGCACCTGCCAGAGAGTAAAAGGCATAGATTAAGATCTGTTCTTCTGTTCAGCTTGCGAGTAAGGTAAGCCATGTATATTGTTGTTTTGAAGAATATATGCATTGTTATATTCATTTTCAGAACAGTGACCGACTTGTCATTTTCGCTGAACGTATCGAGTTCAATGGTTTCTGTTCTCATTTATTCATCTGTTTCGATGCTGATCATCTTCGCACAGTAGGTGTTACGATGAAATATTCACGTTTGTTGAATGAAATGTCAATTTTTTTCTATTGGAACTTTCAAAACTGGCCTCTTGACTTGAATTTTCCCTTTCCTATTATTTGTGCGTAAAATTTATGCTCTTTTCTAGCTTTATAAACTTTTTTTTGTGGATTTGCCCGTCTGGTTCTTGGCGTATTATATATATTGGTCATTCATAATATACATAAATCAGTTTTTCTTGATTCATACGGAACGGTGTATTCATTTAGTCTTACAATTACGAGTGGTTGTATCTACATGGGTAAAAGTTCTTCGTAGACGTGTCTTCGTTGACTACATTCACGAGTCCGGCATCTGGCCTGCAGCTAACCGTGTATCCTTTCTGCTATGTCATTATCTGGCTTCAGCAATCTCATAACATCGCTGTCAAAGACGATATTTTTCTTCCTATCGAAAAGCTTTTGATGCCAATTAATTGAATTTTCTTGCTTATCTTGGGGCGAAAAGTACTCAAAGAAGTACGTGATGATATTTCGGAAATGATTCGGTCATCGCGGAGAAAATGCTAACGCTCTGTCCTATGTTCGATCTTTAACTGCTTGATTTCAGTACAAACATTTTTTGCTTCGCCTTCTGGGATGATTTTGATTGCAAAGAGCCTGAATTTTTAGAAATTAGTGTCAGTTTTTATGGTAGTGCTTCCTAATTCTAAAATATGTACGTTTTACTTGAAATGTTCTTTTCAAACCGAGACGTTTTGCTTACATTCTTCGTGCTTTTGGGTGTTACTGTTAAGATATTCATTATGAAGATATTATCAAGTTAGTGAAATAATGTACACTGTTCTTTGAACAGTATTTTGCCTTGCTTGGCTCATTCAGCACGAAATGGATTTTGTAATAATTTTTGGCTGCCAATATCACCTTAAAATTCACTGTAATTCTGTTGCTGAGTTTGTCAGTAAGAAATGTGTAGCATACTCCTATATTCTAGGTTCACTCATATGTTCTAAGTGATTTAGAACGTTTAAATAGATCTCATGAGGATCTCACATGGGCAAAATACGTTGAATAAAAAATGAGAGTAACACTCAGAGGTGAATGTTGATCAAAATAATATCAATGTAAAATATAATTGAACCGCTAAGAACGGGGTTAATTTTGAATATTTTGATATTTAACGAATTATCGTAAAGATGAATTCAGTGTTATCTCTGGCTCAATGTCACTGATAAAAGTGGACCGTTATTACTTTTGGTTTTCTCCCAAAAAGATGTCCTCCATTCTCATGGAGAAATTTGCTCCAAATCTTTCGAAAACGACAGTAGGGCTTGCCGGTTTCGAAATCATCTTTTTAACAATAGAATAGGAAGGCACTAAATTATGATGAAGTTTAGATTACCGAGACTATGTCAGTTTGGGAGCCATCATTCGAGTGCGCACTTCATGCGCGTTGTCACCTCGGAAACGAATCAGACAAGGAAGAGACTTGAATTTTGAGTGTCTTCAGATATTTGTTGTGTTTCCAGTTTGTCAGTTTGCTGTGATAATTTAAAATGATTGACAATTGGGGAAGCTGCTGACTGTCAGGTATAGTTCGCAAATAGTTCTTTGAATGCGAAGAAATCTTCCTTCTGGTAAAACCGTCAATGCTGCTTGCTATTGTAGAACTTTGAAAAAAACTTCAACTTGCGATTTAATTCAACTCGCAAAACGCTGTTACCCTGGAAGGGCTGAACGGTGTTACCTTGGAAGGGCTTTTCGAAAGAAACGGTAACCTACGAACCAGAAATAACTGCCAAAAACTAATATTGAGAAACTTCAAGAAATCCCAAGCTATGAACTTCTTCACCGTTAAAATTGCCGCAACTCGGAACCATCTGCCCGAAAACATCGTTCCTGCTGGCACTGTGAAAACATTCGAAAATCGTCTCGACAAATATTGGTTTACGAACCCCCAGTATTATAACGTACTGATTCTATGTCTTTAACTCCCAGGACCAGTGCATGATTGAGATTAATGCACTTGACTCAAATGCCTGTGCGTGAGTGAAGTACGTGTATGTGACTGAACTGACTTACGGGATTGAGATATACGTGCATGATTGATGCCCTTACTTTAGGCGGCATGGGACTTGGGTATCAACCCAAGAATTGACCAAACAGCTCGTTTCTATTCCTATATTCTATTCTGTTCTATTCAATTTGAAACAAAAGTAGAGGAATGCTGGATCAAGAAAGAAAGAAATAAATAAAAGAAAAAATCGCTTATGGCAATCAAGTTTATACATGACATTTGTATTAATATTACGTTTTCAAGTCCCTCATAATTAAAGTCTGACGGTAGTGGAAATACATTTGTTGATAATGCAGAAGCCTCATGTTTTCAATAAGCAATAAAATTAAAAATATATAGAAGCATGAATAATAATTATGAAACAAATTCCTTAGCAATAGTAGCATGCAAATAATGCAGGAACTAAAATAAAGCGAGCATAACATCTTCTATTTTCAGAACTCGAGTTTGTTCATTAGATATTAACGTCACATGGGCTTCACTTGTCCCACTGTTAAAATTATTGTGACAAATCTTTCATAAGCTTGCAAAGTATATTTTCATTTGAATATTTATTTATATAAAATAATTTATCGTTAAGATCTATGAGTGATAGAAATACATTGGTAGATAATAAATCAAACGGCGGTTTGTTCTCACAATCGAACTAAGACTTAAAGATCTAAGTGCAAAAAAATTGCATTACACGTTTATTATAACAAACGTTGTCTGCAACATATTGTGTGTTTGAGTTCCCAACAGTGAGCTAAAATCCTCTCATTAAAACGTTCAAATTGGGGTTAATGCTTTGCTGATCTAAAGCTTGTAATAATGTGTTTATGGTCCATGAAATGGAAGTTATCCTCGTATTTAACTGAGAACTTTATTACATTCAATAAAATCAAAAGTTAAATATCGGGTAAAGATGATAATTGGGAAGGAAATTTAAATATTTTTTGAATTATCAAGAGTGAAGTACTGTTAGAGAGTAAAAGGGGTTGCTGCTAATCGAAAATTCTAAACTTTTATATTTGCTGATTATTACACAATACTTGCTATCATTGGTACGTGAGTTTCATGAATACGTCATAATTAAAACTAAATACAGGCGAGAGTATGGCTAAGAGAACAGGTGCCTGACAAGCATAGTATGCGAAAAATACGGAAATTATGCAAAAGGATAAAAATAAAACAACTATAATATTCTCTATTTGCAGAAAACCTCAGCGAGCTCGCTTGGTAAACATCCCACATAGGCTTTACTTGCGTCAAAAGCATCAACTTGCAAAACGCTTTTAAATAAATGTACCAGCATATGGATACAATACATGTATTGAACTACCAACTTTTCTGTCAAATGCTTCCATAAGTTTGGAAATTTGGAGCAACGCTGAAACTAATTACTTTATCACATTATTCAGGTTATTTGGAAACTTTGTTGGGTTTAACAATCGTTTGGTTATCTTATCTCTGCATACAATAATGTCATCAACAACCATTATTTTTATCCTAAAGTCATCCGGTGTTTGCTGATAAATTAACAACACTCTAGATTTAACATTTCAATTGATCCTCTGCGGATGAACATTTTGCAAAAACAAAATTCGTAACATTTTTTCCCCATGTGGTAACCAACAAGCACCGATTTATTCCCTTGCCTTACTTTCTTCAATGCATGAGCCCGCAAGGTCCATCTTTCCTTGTCCCTTTGGAACTTACTCCAGCTCTAGATATCCTGTGTTTCTTTAAATAGAGATCATGTATGTTGATAAAACGGAAGAACATCTAGTAGCTTTTGCATCTCAACCTATTTGGTTGTATTAGGTTGACAATGAAGTTTCCGCCGTTTTTTCTTAATTTAAATGAAGAAAAAACACGTTTCCTAACCTAATAGATTTGTTAGGTTGTTCTTGAAATACCTTCATTATTCTTTCATCCGTGCAACGGTGCACAAGCTTTGTAATTCTTAGTTTTGTCATTTTTATGGCCATACAGTCATTACTTGTTGCCCCAGTGAACTCGACCAATCAAGACTTTCTAATTAGAAAAAATCTCAACAAATTCAGCTTGAAAATTGCCTTGTTCCTTTTTAACTTCCTCTTATCTTCCCTGTATGAAATTTTATGATAACATGCTATAAAATATTGTATTTAAGTTGTTCTTGTATCTTTTATTTGAAAGAATGCATGAAGGTGGGTAGATCCGTGTTTGTATCATGTATACCAAAAGTGCACTATCTATTTGTTTCACACTATTTATTCACTCGGAAGGGCTAACTGGCGTTGATTCATTGTTGCCCTATGAACCACCCGAGGTCCAAAGAAGACTAATTTGGCGAATAAACATTTTGTTTGCAGTTTCCATTTAATTCTTGGCTAATTCATGCTCAGTTTGCAAACTATGATGATAATTATTGTTTTAAAGGTTTTAGAGTTTTTGAAAAAAATTCAGACGGTATACCCTCATGAAATTTATTGAGTTTTTTGGTCAATGTCTCCGAATTTTGTGGCACTTCAGGCAAGGATTGTCAGCACGAAAACACGACTTTATTGCTGCAGATTTCAATAAGTATTCCATCCACATGTCATTGATGCTTGTGTAGTATGATGCACCGGATCGTTTGCATAATATATACCAAAAGTGCACAATTTTTTTGTAGTTTTTAATTAATTCTCATCTAATTCATGCTCAACTGGAAACCTATGATGATAATTATAGTTTTGAAATTTTTGAATTTAAAAAAATGCAAAAGGTATAACCTTAAGAATTTTTTGAGTTTTTAGGTCAATGTCTCAAAATTTGTTGAAACTTGATATTAACGCGAGGATTGTAAGCATGAAAAAACGAATTTATTGTTGCAAATTTCATTGGGTGTTTCATGTAATGGGGTAACTTTCATGTAATGTTTTGTAATGTTGCCTTATGTTTTTTATACAAATTAAAAATTGCACGAAACTCCGTCTGTACGCATATATTAGTAGGCAACGCAAAAAACGCATCAGTTTTTGTACAATTGTCTTTGATTTTGTGCTAAGGAATCTCAGACTTTGGTTGGTGAAAGGAACGATATGGTAAAGTGAAAAATGTTGCATTTCTGATTGTTTTCAATGGAAATCTATGATCTAACGTATTTCCTAATGTACTTCTAATCACTTTCTGTGCACATATAAGGAAAATAATACTTGTAAAATTTACGAAAAAACGTAGGGGTGCCTTATGTGTAAAAATTGCACGAAACTCCGTCTGTATTCATATATTCGTACGTAAACCACGAAAAACGCATCAGTTATTGCACAACTGTCTATAGTGATTTCTATAACTCTTCAGTCACAACCCTCAGACTTCTCTTAGCTCCGAGCCGACAATGAATACCTTTTCTAGACTCGGAACAGAATATCTTTTTTATCTCATCTTACTCGGAGTGTCTGAGGAAATAAGGGATCGTTGAGTAACCCAACAGGATAAATAGCACAGGGATGAGTTTTGATACATATATTAAGAAGCACCAAGGTAAAGTAATTCGGTCGCACTACAATGTGAGCCTCCTGTAATATCTCAACCACCAGTGCCTAAGTACGGGCATAATGAATGGGCTTGGTAATGACTACGGTGGGGAATCTTGAGTCGAGAACTTGGAGAGGCCGATGAGGAGTCTTGGGGAAGATGTTGACTTTGGAAGCGCTGGGTAGAGAATCTGTGTCGCAGTCGGTGATTAGATAGCCTTAGAACGGAGGGGATAGAATGTAGTAGTAGAAAACAAACCGAGAAGTGGAAATAAGATGAAGGAAAAAGATGAGAGAAGGAGAAAAGAGGAAAAATGAAGAGCTGGCACTTCCAGCCAAGTCTGAAGTGTGTCTGTTGGTTGTGTAATGTATTTTATTCAGTTTGCTATCAAGCTTTTGCGTCTAAAGTTTGTTGTTCCGTGGTCATTTGTAAAGTAGTTCGGAAATATTTGGGTATTGATTTCATACAATTATTTTTACCCGGTGACTATGAGTCGTCTCCTGGGTCCACCTGAAGTGGATGCTTGTTTTAATTCCTCCCCGCGTGGTCGTCGGTGCGCGCCCAATACAGACCGTTGCGGCCACGAAGGGTATGTAGGAAAATGTAATCTATAGTTTGTTATGTGTGTGTGTTTCCCCCTCGCCGGTCGGCCCGACAGATTAGGCCATTCCTGGCACGGAGGTCAGGTGTGTTTATATTATGGCCTGTGGAACTGTTTCGTGTGCTATTCTGCTAGAGGGGAAAAGTTTTCTGCTTGGATTGTCACCCAGATCAATCAAGTTTTCTGTGCGTGTGTGTCTATAAATCTGTTCACTTTTCCCATATGTTCTTTGATTGATTGTGTAGAAATATATAAATTGGTGTAATGCCAGTCAGTCGCTGGATATCCCTTGACGGTACTTGATTTATTTTTCTGATTCCTAGTGTAAATCGGGAGGCGTCATTTTGTACTATTTGCATGTTGTGTAATGTTGTTTTTGGAGCTATGTAGAGTGGAACGGCAGGGTTAGTACTGATTTTACATAGGCATTGTATAACTTTCTTTTATTGTTACTATTTAAATCCTTGAATCTATATAAACTTCTCAATTTATACCTTGCCAATTTAATTCTTTGTCTAGCGGGGGTGGAAAATCCTTGAGTGTTAATAAGAACTCCAAGCATTTTTCCTGTTTTATCGTGACTATAGGCAGTGTTACCAACTCTTACAGGCTCATTCTTTTTTTTAGTAAAGGTATTGTTTGGAATTTAGTTTGATTGATTTTGATTTTCCATTTGTCTTCAAAATCATTGTTTTCTATGTATTTCTCGTTTTGTTGTCCTTCTCACTCTGCCTTCAGAGCCTCTTTCCGAAATAATCTGAGTAATGTCTGCAGAATGTCATCTGCATATGCTGTGTTAATGTAATACTGTTTCTTAAGGGATCTGGTAAATCGTGCGCGTAAAATGTAAACAGTGTGGGCTGAGTTATCCGCCCTGGGGTACCCCGCTGCCTATTTCGAAACTAGATCCCATGTAATTATTTATCCTAATTTTTATAGTTCAATTCGTGAGATAACTTTTTATAATGTGGACTAGGTAATCTGGGATGTTGTTGATAAGTAACTTATGTTTAATTCTTAAGTGCCGCACCCGGTCAAATGCCTTACTGATATCCCGTAGTATTATGTTGATTCTTTCTTAATTTGTATGTTTGGCAACTATTGTTTCGTACATTAATGCTACTGCTGTGTTTGTCCCCTCCTACTTCTAAACCCGTGCTGATGATTATTTTGAATGTCATGTTTCTCCAGGTAGTCGGTAAACTTTGCATTAATGATTCTTTCAAAAAAATTTTCTATAGTCTATAGTTTACGTGTTGGGTAGGTGACTTATTGGGTTTTGGTAGAAAGATCATTATAGATGTTTTCCATCTCTGTGAAAAATATCTCGACGGCAGGGGAAGCATTCATGATTGTAATTAGGTTGTTAACCATGTTTTTTGGTAGATTAATAAGTTGGTTCATCCATATGTTTCCGAAATATGCCGCTCCAATGATGACGAAAAAGTTGTTCTTTACTTTTGTCCTCGTGCACTTCTTCATTTTGGTCACTCACTAGGAATCTTTGCTCTTTATCTGCGTTTTGCCCCGTTATTCGATTGATGGTTATCCAGAAATCGCGGTCATTCTTTTCTGTATCAAATTTACGTATTAACTTGTCCCAGGCTTCT
>VCRD01000109.1:0-47457 GCA_006783055.1 Trinorchestia longiramus
CAATAAAACATCCCTGAAGGCGTGGAGCTGCATGGACCCAACTCCGAAGCTCCAATAAAAGTGAAACAAGAAGAAGAAGAAGAGTAGTCTATTTGGAGCCTTTTTGGAGGGCTCCAGTTCTACTAACCAACCAACCAAGCTAGAGTAGCAGGCAGGTGGGTGCGTACTGATGTAAATGAGTAATGCTCCATTAGTATTAGTTTCTTTCAGTACACTTACATGAAAAATTGTCAATATTTTCGACGATATAAGCTAACAAGGGAACTGACTTTGGCGTATGATATAGGATTGTCCTAGGTGTATGCTAGGCCCGGATTGAGGCCCTAAGGCAAAGATGCTGTATTTGAAATGGTCTTTAAATTTTATGCTTGGCTCGAAATATTTTTGTACAATTTTTCAACTCTGATAGTATTCCGAATGTAATTTTTAAGTTGGCCAAAATCTGTTGAAGAAGATTGAACAATTTTCAAAGATCTTGAGAACATGATTTCAAAAAAGGCAAATCAGTCTCAGTAGTGGAAGTAAGAAAGTTTTTAAAAGGTTTCACATTGCATAGTTCACCTTTAACCCTTTCAGTACCAAATTAATTGGGAAGATTTACAGAACTGCCACACATATATTCTTGGTCTATGGGTTCACATTAGTTATCAAAAAAATTTTGGTGACCCTCTGACCCCCCTCACCCCCCCCCAAATAGGGTGGGACATATATGTACTGCTGGTACTGAAAGGGTTAAGTTTCTGGTATTTATATTGCACAGTTCTGAAATTGTTTTCCTAAAGTAACTACTATCAATTTGGACTTCATAACAGTGCTATTAAATTATTTGTTGATTGGGCTGCTCTAATCTACTTAATTGTCAGGTTTTTAATTGCTCTTTACAATTCATAATAAATGATAAAAAATGTAACCACTTTCTACAGGAAAGTTAGAAATGAATACATGTGTATTGCCAAAATCTGGTGCATATTGTTTATGAAGCCTAAAATTGTGTGATAGAACCCCATTCTCCTGCTCTTTGTAAAGCACTCATTTGTTGTCTGCCTGCTTATGTCCAATGTTTCTTAGTTAATTAAGCTCCAAGGGTTTTGAATATTTATTCAATTTGTCTTGGAATAATACTTGATTGTTTAAGTAACATTTACTTGTATCAATTTAATTGAATATATTTATATGAAATTGATGCTGTTTTAACACAATGATCTAAGTATCATGCAGCTTTATTTCTATTATGTTGCCTCAATAATTGTCATTCAGCTAAAAAATTTTAGATATGTAGACATGTTTTGCAAAACTGAATGATGTTCTATATTTATTTTTACTGAAAAAGAGATAAAGACAAACAATAAGAATAAGGTTGTAATATTTTGATGTCTACTGATGCTCTCTGAACTCTTCATAATTGTGAAAGAATATTTTATTCATATTTAGATTGGCTACTTCTAAAATTAAGATACTTATTTAATAGCATTTTGATTACCTACAATTTGTAGTTAAAATTCCTTTTCAGTAATTTTGAGTATAAAGCTGATTAACAATCCATGTACAGTAGAAGTTTTTAACCAGCACCCATAGGATTTTGCATTTGCCAGTTAATATCACCCAAGTAACCACAAACAATTCATAGACATGCTAGACATAAAAGGAAAATAATATCAATTGCTAAAAGCAGTTAAAGAAAAGAAAAAACCATAATGAATAAATACATAAAGCTTGGCCAGTAAGTGCCAGTTTAAAGAAATTCTACTGTACTAAATATAATAATTTAGGAGCCACAATTTATAAGTTAATATTCTATATCTATATACTGCATAAGTGTACATTTTTGTAGTATAATTTCAAATTTAGTTCTCTGCTGACATAGGTAAATTCGGCAAAGTTGATATGTTGTTTAGATTTTGAAGAGCATCAGCTGAGAATTTTGAGGTTTTAGTAAGCAAAAATGGGATTAATTATAATTTGAGCTTTGAGAGACATTACAACTATGGCCTCATTCAAATCAAGTATTCAAGCCCAAAATCATGACAAGATGTTGAAATCTTGTCATTGATGATGTAGTGGGATTAGGAATCTCAGTTACAGCTGTGAATTATTTAATTAACTTTTATCTTTTGATAACTTCACCTATTTTTCTTCAGTTTCAATATTAGAATAAGCTTATCAATGCAAATCTCATGAAGACATGGCAGCTACACTCACTCGGCCATTGTCTTTCCCTGATACTGGAATTGGAGAATATGACCAGGATCCAAATTCTGCTCTTCAAGAACTGGACAGAGGTGAGTGTTAGTTGCTGTAGTGAAGGTTATTCTAGTATGATTCTAGTAGCATTGGTTAATCAACATTTCTTGAGTGCAATTTGCCTAAATCTTCCATTTTGTACATATAATGTAAGTGTTGCTATGTCTGAGTACATAGGCTGTGCTGATGTGTTTTGGTTACCTACAGTTATTCCTTGCAATTTCTTATCATAAACTATTATATTTCACTAATGATTATATGTAATCAGTATAATTGCATTCTCTGATATACAAGTATTTTCAGCCAAGATGAATATTTTGGCAGAACTTTAGTTGTAAAATGCTCTGATAATTTCATTTTTTGGCATGAGAAAAATAATTATTAGAATCCAACAGCCAAGAAAACAAGGTTGAAGCTCTGATTGACTGAATAGCATATTTTTGTCCTGCCGCACCAGATTTAAAGTGTTAATAATTCAGACTCAATTTTTTCATTCAATACAAAGGATTGGAGCGAAAGTATACGCGATATAGTCATTTTAGTGTGCCGCGCGAGGTTTAAAATAACCTTATTGTCTTTAAACAGTGTTGCGAAATGCTGCAAATACCCGCAATATCAGAACATGGCGCTTTACAGAAAGAAGAATAAAATATCTTTACCGTCATACTTGAACCGCGATATTAGGGAATTAACTATCTTTTTTGTTTTAGTTCAAACTAAATTGAAATTAATGTTCTTTTTTATATTTTAGGTCTGAAATCCAGCAATGTTGGAGAGCAGTGTGAAGCTATATCACGCTTCCCCAGTTTGTTTGAGAAATATCCATTTCCAATTCTTTTCAACTCAGCCATGCTGAAGCTGGCCGACGTCTTCCGGCAGGAGACTGCAGGGTGAGTGTTGGGTTTCCTTCCGTCTCATCAATAGTGCATCTCTTTCAATCTTACCAGCTTCTTTCTTCTAGACTTACTGTTCACAAATGCAATATCATTTATATTTGTTATTGGGTATTAATTGCAGTGCCCATTGAATGTTCTCTTCTGCTTGAAGCAAAATTTAATTTGACCAAGTTTTTTGGCTGTCACTCTTATTGGTTGATAGGCTGTCATTGCTATTATAAGCACAGCTGTGTACCTAATCTATTGTCTCTCATCAAGGATTTAAAAAAAAATATTTCCCCTTTTTCTAATAATGCAATTGAATTTAAAAAAAGGAACTTTGGACAGTAATTTAGCATTTTTATTTTAGTTGTAGAGTATGTTGTGCCATCAGTGTTGATGTGCCATAGTAGTGTGTAGCTGTTAATACAATCATGAGCTGCACACTTTTTGCTGCATGTTGTTTCCCGTATGTATTGTCTCTACTACATTTAGTGTTAATTGTATTGGTGCACAACTTGCACTACCCTTATTAATTTTAAAGTACTTCAGCAGTTTCAAATTTGATATACAGTATCTCATAATTAGAGAGACAAAATGTTTTAGAGTAATTTGTATTGTTTAAAATACAATCACTTTTGAGTAGTTATTCTTTGATGCAGTTCAGTTTGTGCATCACAGCAGGGCAGGTGGTACAAAAAGTACTATAGGAATACTCAATTATTAATTTGTTAGTACATTTAATCATGTGACAGCACCGTTATGTCTTCTGTAGGACCTAACTCTGCCTAACAACTGATCACTACACTGACATCTGTGTACAGTCTAATGCTTTCAATGTGTTTTCTATGTGGAGGCCGTAACTGTTTATCTTTTTATTATGTATGGATTACGGCCTAAAATCTTATTCCATTGCATTAAAATTTTCCTATTAAATTCCCTTTATGGTGGTGTATTGCTTTAGAGGGATTGAGTAATCAAGAGTGTTATTTTTTAGAATTGAAGAAACTGTTTATTGATAGTAATGTATTTTATTTTGTGTAATATTAAATTTCATGAAGTAAAATTATTTTTTCTTATAAATGCTTGACTGCTCTAAAGAATACTACATTTTTATTGAAGATCGTTTTAGATTTGGTAAAATTATGTATTTGATTTCAATTATAATGAACTCTGCTAATTTGTGATTCATAAGCAAAGTATAAGCATTGGCCATCACACAAATGAAGTCCAGCACATCCCCTCATCCAGCTAAAGTTTGACTTGCTTTACGAACAGGAGCAACTTTGTGCGTGTGTGCGTGTGTGAGGTGCTGGAGACCAGCAGCCGCCACCTGGACAAACTGATCAACGTGGACGAGTTTCTTCGTCGCATCACCACCGTCATGCACTCCAATGATCCTGTGAGGGACGAGGAAGTGATAGCAACAACATGTGTATATGGGTCTATTTCAAATTTCTTGTGTCTAATTGGTGTTTCATTTTATAATTCTATTACTGTGTTGTATCGACATTGTTGAGAACTTTTGAAGGTGTATAACGTAACCTAAGAGTCTGATAACCATTAGAGGGAAACAAAGAAACCTCACTATTCTTTCAAATATTCTTAATGTCAACATTATTTTTCCCTTTTCTTACCTATTTTAAAGATAAATCCTAGTTATGTATGGTAAACACCATCGTCTTGAACTGTATAAATGATAATTCACTTGACTAAATGAGTACAACTGTGCAGTTGGCGCGGGCTCTGACACTGAGAGCGCTGGGGCTGCTGTGTGGGGTGGTGGGAGAGGTGAGACAGGTACAGCATCTGGTCACTGACGCCCTTCATGCCTCCCACTCACTTGAGCTCCAGGCTGCCATTGCTGCTGCAGAGAAATATGCTGCTGTCTCCAAGTAATTATTCAGTTATTTACCCAAGTCCCATGCCGTAATTCTAGCCGCGTCAACCATGGCGGCAGCGGGATTCGAACCCGGGGTCTTCCCGCTCACAAGCGAGTTCGCTCACCAGTCGACCAAGCTGGTGGTGCTTATGGTGGTGCTTAAGTACTTATCTCAATTTTAAAATTTCCCCCATCTCGACACTATGAGACTTTGCCTGAGGGTGAGATGAAGTGTATGAGAAGAAGAAGGAATGTCGTCTCAATAACACTTGGAATACACGAACAGTTTGAAATTTGGGACTTCATGTGTTCAAAATGCTCTATATTTTGAAAAATATTTAGCTTAGGATTTACATGCCTCTGTAGGCCAGCATGACAAGCATACTAATGAATGTTGATCTATTTGTGAAAATTGTTGAGATGTTTTTAAATATGTATTGAATATTTGCTATATGAACTTCTCATTTAAAAAATTCAAACACTTATTTAAGGTCATGCAAACAATGAAATTATTTACAAGTATGAAAATTTAGGTATTTCCCTAAATGAGAAGTTTTGCATCCCAAATGTTCACAGTCCATTTGAACCCTTTTGCCTGTAATGATCTATGCATTTGTGTGCAATATTGTATGCATTAGGCGTAATTAATGAATCTTGTTTAATGTATCCCTTTTTTCACACTTCATTGCATGGTGTTCACCTGCCTTATTTGAGGGTAAGAGAATAAAATTTCATACTTAATTAAAGACACTTCCATTTCTTCCCACTCTTCGCTTCATAATGCTTCAATGCAAGTATTGTTGTTTGAGTTTAGTTGGCAGCCAGTCTCTTTTTGTGGTCCCAGTGTAATGCAAACCAAGGCTGCCCAGTTATGCATTTTCACCACTGAAAGATCTTGATGGTGTGATTTTTGTGTCTGGCATTGGAGTATCAACGAGGCTATTTGATAATTGAATATTGAACTCAAGTTTGATTCAGTGGGGAGTTTTCAGGCTTGTAGTGCTGAGTGACCTAGTTGTCAACTTTCAGCTTTGACATAAAGTTCTTGAAATGCACCCTACCTGTCATGCCACCCTACCTGTCATGCCACCCTACCTGTCATGCCACCCTACCTGTCATGCCGCCGTGCTTGTGCAGGACGTTCGCAGTGAGCATGTGTGAGCGCCTGACACAGATGCTGAGCGCGCTGTCCACTCCTGTGGAGGTGAAGCTTCAGCTCATCAAAGTCTTCCAGCACATGCATCATGACGCAGAGACTGCTGCCACCGTCAGTTTGTGCCTCTCATTATTGTTGTGCTTGTGTCTCCCACCATTGTTGTCTATGTACTGTGTACTTGATTGGAGATAAAGATTGTTTAAGATTGTTCGTGCCTCCCATCATTGTTGTGCTTGTGTCTCCCTCACATCCTCGTTGTGTATGTGAGCTTCCCTCCTTTATCGTGTGCTTTTGAGCTTGCCTCCTTTATCATGTGCTTTTGAGCTTGCCTCCTTTATCATGTGCTTTTGAGCTTGCCTCCTTTATCATGTGCTTTTGAGCTTGCCTCCTTTATCATGTGCTTTTGAGCTTCCCTCCTTTATCATGTGCTTTTGATCTTCCCTCCTTTATCATGTGCTTTTGAGCTTCCCTCCGTTATCATGTGCTTTTGAGCTTGCCTGTGTTATTTGAGATGATTTCTAAGAGTGAGTGATGACTCGTCCTACAACTTGGAAAGGATAACTTATCGTGTGAACTTAGAAAATTAATCATGGCGTTCCAGAATAGTCAATATTTTAGGCACTAAATTGTTAATTCTTATTTAGGGATTGTATACATCAAGTTCGTTCAGTCAATATCATCAAAGCTTGTCATTTGAAGTTTATATATCAATTTTAATTGAGACTTTGTTGGTATCAGAGCAGTGTGAGGCTTCGTGATGAATACGCTCACGTGGAACGGCCTTCACTGTAGCTTGAGGAGGATTTGTGTTGGGAATAATTCGAGGTGTGAATGAATGTATAGCTTGAGATGAATGTTCAGTGATGGATGATGTATATGTAAAGTGCTTTATTGTACACCAGACACCGAACTGAGTAGAGGAGCCTATCGCCAAACTAATAAATATTTTCATTAATTTGAAGGAAGGACTTACCCTTGAGTGCATAAGTTTTCGTTTTGGCCTTTTGTGTGTATCCTGCAAGAAATATAAAAAGGATACATGTTATGTTTATCCATCCTGTGTTCAGGTACGCGGCGTGTGCCTGCAGCTGCTGGAGAGGTATCCCACGCAGAGGGTGGTGATCACCACACTCCATGCCCTCACCCAGCTCGCCGCCCACTGCCTCGTGCACATCCCCCACCAGGTGTGTAGGTGGGCTGTGCACGTGGGCAGAATGTACCTCTCATGATTTTTGCCCCACGCTTGCCAACAAATTCAGGGAAGCTTACTGTATCAGCCACCCTCCCCAGTTAGGTCAGACAGGCTTCCTGGACCTGCAAAACTAATGCTCCTGAAGGTGCTGTTGTGAGGTGTACATCTGCAGCTCTTCCGACTGAACCTTTTATTTTGCTTCTCTACTATGCTGCTTGATATTTTGCATCTGGGCAAAATACTTAAGGAGTTGTGCCATAGTGATGATTTGTTCGCAGATTCATATCGTTGACTGGTACAAATTTTTACGTTCTAATTATCACCTGAAAATGATTTGGGTGTAACTTATGAACAGTGAACTCGACACTTCTTGTACTAGGCACTTATTGCAGTCGTACTCCATAGAACGTCAGATACTTGTTAATCAGAGTCAGCTCAATAATGTTAAATGGTTAGCAGCTTCATTTCTACGGTCTTAAGGCCCTATAGCCTTACAGGCTTTGGCGGTAACTGCCTTAGAGCCTTGCAACAGCCCTACAATGGCAGTTCTCTGCATCACTGGCTGATGTCTGGGTCTTGCAGGTGGACCTGGTACTGTCGTGGGTGTCAAAAGAGTGCCGTGCTGGTGTGCGCAGCGCCGCCCTCAGCGAGCTCCGCTACCTGGCCTCGGCAGCGCCCCACGCCTGGTCTCCTGGTAACGTGGCTGCCCTCGTCATCTTCACCAGGAACGCTCGGACTGATGTTACGGACCCTGACTCTGCCGCTACGTCCCTGGCTGGCCTCAATATACGCGTCCCTCAGGCTGGAGAGAGCAGAGACTCGGAGCGGGACCAGACCACCGCTGCTGCCCTCAACGTTCTCGTGACCCTCACGTCGGCCCCTGCCCTGCCTCACCTCAACCTTACTGCCGGTGTGACGTGCTGCCTCATGCACCAGTATTGCAAAATTCTCAAAATTACGTTCTGTTTGTCGTGCTGCAGTTGTTTTGAGTCTCTGCAATGCCTGCTTTTCATGAAGCAGTTCACGAGAGAAAAGGAAATCAACGTTTTACTTTGTTGTCGTTGGTGTTCATGATTGAATAATTTGTATGGCATTGACTTGGAAAAATTGTGAATAAAAGAGCTGTTTTTATTATATTGAGAATCAGCTAACTGGTTAGTTCAACAACTTAGTTTATTTAACGTAGATTAACTGATGCGAAGAAGTTAACGCTATATCTATTGTGGTGCTCTCATAGTAACACGTTTTTGAAACCAACTGATGTTCTCAATTATTTTGGAATCTCCCATGTCTTATCCAACAGAATTTAGGAATTTATTTTTGAAAATATATATCCACATGCTGCACAAGGTTTGATTGATGTGTGTTTGTCATCAGATTGCGACTTGGTGAAACTCAGCCGCGAGTTTGTCTATGATGCCAACGTATCGATAGCGGCCATCGCTCTCCAGCTCTTCACTAACATTGCTCTTTACATGTGAGACTTGCTACCAGTTTTCTGTTCATTTCTTCTAGGAAACAGAAGTTTGGGTGTTTTATTAGGTGCTCGAAATTTTTTTTTTCTAATTTTCAGAATTAAAAATTTGAACAAACTTTTTCGTGTACTTGATCTATGGTGTTTTGCTGCTTGACTTGAATTCATAAATTGAGATTTTTAACACAGGCTTTTTAACGAAAGGTAACGCCATTGGAAACTACGTTACCAGCTTTAGTGTAGTATTTATTTTTGATGCCTTGAGCTGGGGATTTTGACAAGATTCTTGTGTAGTCTTCACAAGACTACCAGCACCGAAGCAAGGTTGTACGGTGGTGAATAAACGGTCAATTTCGCAGCCCATTCTGAATGTGCTTTTAATGTGTAGAAAACCTCACTGTGAAGAGGCAATCGCTCCAAAGGCCGCCAACTACTATGTCATGTCCTTTTTATATTTACATTGATTGCTATCACCCGACTACTTATTTTCGTCTACCCGTGTAGACATGAATGTTATGCGTTGATCCTTCTAGTAAATCAAGGGCAATTTTCCCTATACATAAACTTTTAGGTGATGACTTTTAATTTTGATTGCGGCAAGAATCGAATTATTTATGTAGTAATAATGTTATAAGTGTACTATGTTTTCGTTTATCGTATATCTCTCTTAATCTTTACTATATAATTTTTTCGAAACCTGCTTTATATCTACTTCTTATGAACTCCTTTTTCTATTTATTTTGACCCATTTTAACTGCTTCAGGCACGACGAGAAAAGCGACAATGCAGGCAAAGCAGAGGGCAGCGACTTGGACTCGAGCAGCAGCGTTGCTGTGTGTTCTGATGCCCTTAACGCAGGCGTGTCCTTGCTGCACACCCTCGCACAGCAGGCCTATACCGCCCCAGTCGACCCTGCTTCTCATCTCGCCTTCAAAGTTCCTCTCGTGAGCAACAGCTTCTTTTATCTGCTCTGTTTCAGCTCGAGATTTTAATGTATTCTCATGCGTAGCTCACAATTGTTTGTTCTATCTGTGACGGAATTTTTTTTCCTAAGAGTGGTACTCTGCATTGGGACTTTTTCAAGTACTCCTTATGAGTAGCTAACTATTGTTTGTTTTTTTCGTTACAGGACTCTCTTCACTAAGGGGGATAACTGCTTTGGTTTTTAATAGTTCCGTTATTCTTTTTTCATGTAACCATTTTCTGATGCATGGGACGTGAAGGGTGCTCCATGTTTTGTGAGCAGAATAAGTTAGATGCTTAGTTCTAGGTCCATATAGCTCTTCAATTAAATTTGTTTTACTCACTAAAGTATACTCGTGACAGCCGAGGCTTGTTCACGCTTTCATGTGTGTGCTCACTCGTCTAGTTTATGACTCCTGGATGCTGTGACCGTACAATACCTTATTTTAGTGATTGATTGACTAGCTGATTATAAAAGCTTTCTTTATTTTGATCTTATTTCAATTTATTTCTATTTTACGTATAGTGAAAATATTTACTGAATAATATGTCAAAATCTGACATGCACGAGTAGTATAGAATTTTAATAGTACATGGTATGGTGGAAGTTTTACTGGGATGACTTTTTTGGTACTGGAAGGGTGTGAGTACCTCTGGTAAATGTTCAGTAACACGTTAAAGTTGGATAGCTATGGACAAAATTATTATTTGTTTGGCCTTCATTATTTCAGTTTCCTAGTGAGTTTTAATGCCATTTGAGTTCGAAACGCTTGGGTTTGAATTTAGTTTGAGTTTGTATAGTTTAGTTTATTGTGAATTTGCTTAAAACAATTGATAAATAGTTGTTTATGAATGTGAAAGTATTTTTTTACAGAATTTCTCAATTAAAATTTCTTTACTCTGGCAAATCGCTTATTTTCTTTCCAAAACCGGTTTCTAATAGATTTCTTTTGCGCAGTGTCTTTCTCTTGAATCATGCATACATGATGATGATGATGATAATAATAATTCGTGTGATGAGAATGTTTGTTTCCCTAGGTGTGCTGTGTGCTACTGGCTCGCTGCGACCAGGCACTTGCTGTCAGTCTTTCCTCCACCCTCGTGACGCTACTCACCGACGACTCACTGCCACGTCAGTCACGTTGCTGCTCATGGTCATAATGCATACAATAACACGCCTCTGTGTTCAGTCTAGCTCACTCGCATCCGCCGCTTCCAAAAAACTGCAAAAGTAGAGTTGTGCACTGACTGAACCGGGAAGGCAGAATTAGGGGTATTGAAAGGACTTAGAGATGTTGAAACTAAATGTAAGCGCCTGTGGTGATACGTATAAGAAAAATTGGTGTCGTTTATCTATTAGCCACTGATTGATTAGTTAAATTGTATAAAAAAGGTAAAGCTTATTCTGCCTACTTTTAATTGCACATTGATTATCGCATAATGATTGATTATCGATGTGTTCTTTTCTCTCTCATAATTTACGTAATCTTGGTTTCAATGCATGGTTTTACTACATGCTGTCCTTCCGTCACAATTCAATGCAACAAACATACGTAATCGCACGAGAGGGACTCTAATCCTCTGAATACATGAAATGGTAAAGGTGTTCCCTGTACTTCTTTTCAACGACAATAGAGAGGACATTAATGCACACAAAGATTTAATGCATGTTGTTCTATGTAAACATCACGGGATGGGAAATGTGAGTCATCTACCACATTTTAACTTATGAACTGCACATGATGTCCTATTAGATAGTGCACTATTGCAAATCAATAACGCACTGAATGGTTAAGTGTGCACACGGAACAATTTAGTTAAATCGTTGGCATTCACGACAACTTACGAACTTTACCCTGTCGCTGACCTCGATCACATTGACAATAACAATGTTAAAACTTGCCCTTACACTGGAGATTCGTTGCTGATGATGGGTTTCGATGTTTAACACTCACAATTACAACACAGCAATAACGCTAATTTTTTTCCCCTTTCATTCCTTGCTGTTGCGCAATTAATTCTTCCCCCTTTATACACGGGTAAGTGCACGTGTAAAACCTGCTGTTGTTCGTCAGTGTAATGATTAATTTAATTTCCCTTTAATCACTTCTACATCTATTCCACTCATACCCCTAAAACCTATACCTATGCCTAAGCCCTACATAAATGTCGCTCTAGCTGTAATAGCCTACATCGTTGTCGAGGTCTAACTCCCAAGTCCCCCCTTATGTCGCTTCATGGCTGCTCTATACAAGCTTACCTTTCTTTCTTTTGTTATTCGTTTCTGATTTTTGTCGTAGTCTCTCACGCTCGTACCGTGCACCGCGTTCTTGTGCCCATGAGTTTTGTAGAGCTAAGCATATTTCTCGGCCCTCTGCTGTTCGACTTAATGGTTTGTTTACGTAGCTGGTCAGACGGCGCCCTGTAGTCCACACCTCTAACGTAGATGTCGATACATACACTTATGTCGATACATATACTTTATGTCGATACATACACTTATGTCGATACATATACTTTATGTCGGTACATACACTTATGTCAATACATATACTTTATGTCGGTACATACACTTATGTCAATACATATACTATATGTCGATACATACACTTAATGTCGATACATCGCCCTGAAATATGAAAACCTATGCATATATCATTACTATCACGAGACGCCAGTTTCAATAGAGTACGGTTGGGTTGTGAGTGGAGGTGGCTAGTACTCAAATGTAAGGGGATGGGATGACCGACGCATTGTCTTCAGCTACACGCATCTTTGTCCTTGTAAAGAATAGATGAGCAATCGGAGAGTTTTCACGAGACCTTCTCTTATATATTCAAAAAGCTCGGTTTTAGACGTGCTCATTTTTTTATCGACACAATACAATCGTGTTATGTTCAATTACTGTTACAAGATGCGTCCATGAAAACCATGACTTTCTGCTATAGCTTCCCTTGTAAAGGACTCCCAGATCGGTGGACCTATTCTTATGTTCTAAGGAGTAGAAATTATGCTATTACTTCTAGCAAAAATGTATATAAATGTAACTGGGAAATGAATTACTGAGGGTGTAAAATATACAAACTAATTTATTAAATGCGAGCAGGAGAGGCAGAGAGTTGCAGTGTGGTGGTGTGCGAGGCTTTGGCATCTCTAGGAGGCAGCAAGAGAGGGGTGCTGGCTCCCCACATTCCTGCCCTCCTCTACTACCTTCACTCCCGCACCTCTAAAGCTGTCACCAAAACACCAGAAAACACTCGTCTCATTGTGAGAATAATTTGTTTGTTGGCACTGGCATCTTAGTTTAGGCATGGTGAATGTACAGGGTGCGGCAACATAACTTCCTTGTTTTAAATGCGTTTTGCTTTGAAAAAAGGAAGTTATGTTGCTCACCCTGTATATCGAATGAGACGGAAGTACTTCGTTGTAATACTTATAGTAATGCGGAATTAGGTAGAGCGTTATTGTCTCTGTTTCTTGTGTAGTGTAAGGTCTCAGTGCTTCTTGAAAGCATGGTTCTTCTTGGTGTATTTAAGCAGGCTTTAATTTCTGCCTGCCGTGAGGAAGTGGCTAAAACAGATAAGCCTGGGGTACATTTGAGTAATTCTGCGTACCTCATACTTAAGATACCTGAACTTTTAACTGAAGGGTGTTGCAGACGCAGCGTCCTCATTATGAAAATCTGGAGCTATCGATAGCAGTTCATCAGTTCTCTGGTAGTTTAAATTCTGGCTTATCGAGATCTTAACCCTCGGTTGTGAAAATCTGTTGTAACTTCTATTATGATCAAACGGAATTTATCCTTTTCTTTTTTCACCTACTGTGCTTTGACTAATGCTTAAGCTTGAACGTAGACTTGAAGCAACTTGAGGTGCTGGCATGAGTACGGAATAATATTTCGACTGAAAGTGCAGTTGTGCCGACCGTTTTATATGTTGCGGTGACTTGGGGTTGAGAGTAATAGAATGCAGCTGATCCGTTATGCGAGAATTAGAAATGAGATTGAAAAGTGTGGCACTCATTTTATAAGAGTAAGAAATGACGTGTGTGATAAGCTTAATATTAGAGTTGCTAGGTGGTCTGGATGTACGGAGAGCATGCATGAGGAGCATTTGATTACAAAGTAGAGTAGTGCAGTCAGAAGTGAGAAGTCGATGTTTTGAGGTACATCAGAGTATGGATGGAGGGAGAGGAGTATGGAGTAAGAGAAATACATCTATATTTAATATAAGTGTGTGGTTGTAGTTGACCGTTCTGGATTGAAAGTAAGGTCTAGTTTAGTAGTTTAACGGTGCTGAGATTGAAACCTGGTCTCACACTTGACCTTCTCATGATAGAATGGTTCACGAGAGAGTTGACAGCTTACAGGGCGTGGCAGAGGTTGATCAGTGAAAGCTGCTAACTCTTGTTTCAGAGGCTGCATTGAAAGCTCTGTGATCAGCAATAGGGGTTTTCATTGTCTTCGTTTTATAATATCTTGTGTATTTCTTGCATAAGCTGAGTTATAAATGTCTTTGAAAGAAGTACAATAAATTTCTTGTTGATGACAATAGTTGTATGTACGTTTAGATTGGGTCTTGAAACAAGAGTAGAACATTACTTTATTAAGTGATGTGTGCTGCAGGGCACGGTGTGCAGTGTGGTCTTCCAGGCGTACCTCGGCCACGCATGGGACGGACCAGCTCTAGAGCGTGTCATGGCTGCCACCAAGTGCACCGACAACTGGACCGCGTACAGACTGGCACGGCAAGCTGCCAGGTGCCGCCATTTTATTTTTGTAGGAGTACTCTCAGACCGGGACTTTTTTACTCACTTTTTGAAAACGTTATTTTGTTGCGACTTCTATTAGACGTGCTCGAATTATCCTTCAGTGAAGCTTCACACAGCGCTCACTGAGGAAGCAAAACTCGGCACCTCTTGAAAGAAAGATACTTAGAGTCTGTCTGAGTTACCGTGATCAGGCGACGTGATGTTTCCCAAGAAGTGACCTCAGTCACCTACTGTAGGTTCAGCGGTCCTGTTGAAGAGAATGTGTTGTGAGTTTGAAGCTTCGAATTAGGGAAGGATTTTTAATATTTTATTTTTTTGGGGAGGAGGGGTGAAGGTAGTTCAATTCGTCGAAATCGGCTAGTTCTTGCAAGAGTACGACCACTTATGTTTTCATTTAACTTTTCATTTTGTTGTTGTCAGGCGATCTATGAAGGTCTAAGCCCTGCTTTTAACCTTCCGATGTAATCCAAACATGAGGTTTTAATAAATTATCTGTTAAAAATTTATTAGAGATATTTCTTGAAGTTGTAATAATGAAGATCTCACTGCTTGTGGTCAACGGTACGCTAGCTCATTAATGCCAGATGAAAACATATGTGCCCTGATATAATTATTCCCTTTAGCCTCATTTTCTAAATGTTTCATTCAAAATTAGGGTAAAATGATATAAAAATGAGTGGTAATTTACTCAACATATTGATCAGCCTGAAAATAATTTGGTCGTTTAAGGGCTAGGTTGTGACGCTGTGTGTGTGGTGTGTTCAGGTACGGTCACCACCAGATAGCAGGCAGCGTGTACAGCAGCCTGCGCAGCCGCGTCTGCAGTGACCAGCAGCACTACTGGCTCACAGCCCTCGCTCAGGTCTCCAGTCCCTCTACGACGCTTTCTTAACACTTTCAAGCTCGCCCTCGGTTTTTAATTCTGGGACATGACGGCTATAGGCGTCTGCGAGTGTGAAAGTGTTAGGAGTAATTCATTGCCTTGTTCAAATGTTGTCAGTATAGACTTTAGGCTGTGAATGTATTGCTTTGTTATTCAGAGTTACCTATGGTGTTGTATTCCGAATTTTAAAAAATGAGCCTAATCGACGACAAACTTTTTTGAGCATGAATTGAGTTTTAATGAATCTTTTTCTAGAATCTGGATGAATGCGATTGTGGGGGCATTAAATTTAGACATGTTTTAGTACAATACTTGAGAAGTAGTGTTACGTGCTTTCTAAATTTCTCCTTTAGTTAGTGTTGCCAGCAAGTATCGCCTGTACGGCTCTGGTGTTCTAATGAAAACACCTCACAACACACACGTAGGCAGAGTTGGATTACCGTGATAGAATATTTTTGCTTTACACTAGTGGAGACTTGCTGGTCCTGGTCCAAAATCAAGGGTGGACTGTTCATTAAAGATGAGTATGATATTTGTAGTCATTCTATGAAGTGTCATCCATTACGTATTACGGTTTTATTTATAATATTAATTTATCTTCATTGACCTGAATCTCTAGTTGCAACTACCGTAGTGGCATTGAATTAGTATTGAAGTATAGGTATATCTTGCAAAGCTATCTGTTGTCACTTGGTACAGATTATTATTTATATTCTTTACATATCTTTATGATTTTCATTCTGTATGTACCATGATAGTTATTAAGAATTAAGGCTAAGCATAAATTTTACCTTTCTTAACTCACTCGTGGCATTCGGAGGATGTAGCTCTCAAAATTTCAAGTGTAGGCGCTCTCTGACTTGCGTGGTTAGTGTGAGCTTATTTAAGTTTTATGTAAACAACAGGTTAGCAGTGGCGAAAGTAAGACTTCAGCTCCCCTAGAACCCAGCAAAAGCTCCACGTCAGCGACTACCTCGTCTGACGGTCCTATAACCACTGAGGTTGTGGACGACCGCGCTAAGCCCCTCACTGCTGCTGCCTCTAACCTCTACAGCGCTCTGGCTAACTTCAAGGTACTCCTTCCGTAAAGGCGTCTCCATGTCCGCCACTTTGCTCTCTTAGTGAGACTTGGTTGCTGGCTGAGTAATTACGTACATACGTTTGGCTTAGGACTATGAATCATCTCAAAGATACTCAAAAATAATTTAAAAAGTTAAATTTGATTGTAAAACTCGCTGACAGAAGTGAGACGATGTTTTGTAGTTTACGAAATTATTGACTCAGTTTCAACGCTTTGCTCTGACTTGCAGGCAATGACATTGGAGAACATTGTGCCTACCAGGATTTTTCTGACTTTTACTGGTGATTTCCAAGGACTAACGATCGATAGCTTTGAGTTTTCAATTTCAAGAGCGATTGTGCTGCATTTCTCAACATGTATGAAACTCTCCCATAAGAATTGATATTTTAAAACGTATGGGTCGGACTTTAAGCACCGACTATAAATATTGTATCTTATTTTCATTACAAGTGTGATTTCTTCCTGTGTGATGTGATATAACACCATGGGAGTCAAATTCTTCCCCCGGATCCTAAAAACTCTCTAGTACAGTAATGAGGTGGTTTTGCTTAATATAATCTTTGTACAGTATTGAGGTGGGCTCGCCTAATACACTCTACATACGCCATTGAGGTGGGCTCACTTAATACACTCTCCATACAGCATTGAGATATGTTTGGTGTGCAGGCATGCAGCACTGTGCAGCAGCCACTGGTGTTCGTGCAGCACTACACACGGCTGCGTGCTGCCACCCTCACCTGTCACAGTCAACTGGTGACCACATGTCAGAGCATGCGTACATCTCCACCACCTGCCATTGCCACTTCCCAGGTACTTGCTCGTCTTCCTCGTTTTCTGCTAATTATTCCATTAGTGAAGGAAGCTTTGCATCGTTGTGTGTGTGCGTGACTTCGCACATACTTGCCAGCTATCCTCTGTTATTTACGATTTTTTCATTAGAAATGAAGGACGCTGTGTATCAGTGGATGCATATGCACTTCTACTTCTTAAACCTTTTAGGACCACATTTTTTTCAACGGCACCACAGCTTCCCATCAAGTTCAGCGCTGTATTGCGTAGCTGGCGGTCAAGAGCCGAGTTGTACCACCAAAACAAAACAGGGACGCGTATCAAACGCGTTCAAAACATCTAGCGCCAATTCCTGATCAGAACATTAATATTACAGAGCATGTTTGAAAGGCGACCGTACGGTACATCTGGTCGCTAAAGGGTTAAATATCTACGATTCTACGCGTTTTTTATGCTGATTCTGCTGTATAGATTCTTGTATTACCTGTTTTCAGAGTGGGTGAAAGGTCATTAGGAGAAGTGAACGGTTAATGTGTAAATGGTGGGCGTGACTTAGCTTTAAAATTAGGTGATAAGTTTCATGAGGGGTTGGGACTGAAATAGGACACAGTTTTGCTGCGGGTAGTCGGTTCGAAGTGATAAGTTTGTTTGTTTTGATTGAGTCAGTCTAGACTTCGAGATTATTGTGCTATGGGAGTTGTGTACTTTTATCAACCAAGTATCAGCATGGCCTCATAGCTAGTTCAGTTTTTAAGGAAAGTTTGGCTTCGACAAAACCGAACAGACTTCTTGGTCCACGATTTTTTATTCTGCTCCTTAATTCGTATGTTTGGAAACATTTTCGGTTCACTAGTTAATGCTTTGTTATGTCTTATAGCAAAGGAAGTGAACCATCATAGTTTTGCTATGGATCATCTCTTGAAACGTGTGCGTGGTGCTGCAGGTGGCAGCAATGCGTGATGAAATGGTGCGGTGCTGCCGCCTGGTGCAGCAGTTCACCAAACTCACCAATGACTTCACGGAGCTGGCACGCGACTACGGCAAGCTCTACCAGGCAAGTCTCACCTACGCGCTGTTCTTTTCGGATGAGAACAATTAGCAACTGAAATGAAGGGTGAAATGAAAGCACCTGGAAGCTTTGCGTACTTCAGTTTTTTGAGCAAATAATCGTTGCTAAATTTTTTTGAACGATGGGTTTATAACTAAATTTACATAAGTAATGAGCTGTAAATGAAGGGTGAACCCGACTATTGCTGGAGTGTTCGATCTGAAAGAACTCTTGTGTTCCAGAATGCCAGACTTGAACAAACTCTAAACCCTTCCGAGTTTGCTAAGACACATGTCCCTTTGACATTCTTAAAAAGCTAGCTGGCTGTATTTGTCCCTGAAACTGTATTTGTCTAAACCGACATTCATACGTACGACAATGAATAGATCATCATTTTTTCTAGGCTACCAATTTAATTTGTATATGTGTGAAGTGAGCATCTGAGGGAGTAAGGAACCGTTGAGGAATCCAACTGGATAAATGACACAGGGAGAAGTTTCGATACATATTTAGATGCACAAGAGTAAAGTAAATTGGCATCACGGCCGCATGAGATACATGTAATATCTCTGCCACTAGTGGTTGGCTACGAGTGTAATAGCTGACTCAATACATAGATAATGCGTCAGTACTCTGTTTCTTTAGACTCTCAGCCCACTGTGTCTCGGCATTGAATGTAGTGACGAACCTGGAGTCGAGGAGACCTTGAAGAGGCTGTTGAAAGGTCTTGATTGAGTTATTGACTCCGAAAGCGCTTGGTAGAGTGTGACTAATCTGGTCGGTCGGCCACATTATACAGGGTGTCTCAAAAAAATGTACTCGCCCTTTAACCGTTGCTAACATGCTGTCTTCTTTGTGTTGCAGGTGTGAGGTTCGAACGTTTGCGAACATGATTAAATGTGATTAAAGAATCATGTACGCAAAGGTTCGAACCTCACACCTGCAAGACAAAGAAGACAGCATGTTAGCAACGGTTAAAGGGTGAGTACATTTTTTTGAGACACCCTGTATAGGCGTTCGACCAGGCTCAGCTGCGTAGGCCAGGCCACTCATTGGTTGACGTGAAGTGCCTGTTCGCTTTTCGATAAAGCTATGGAGTAGAGCCTCATGTATACTGTATTAGAATTTTCTTGTCTTGTTCGCTCTTTAGCTGCTTGAGGTGGCGGCTTACCGTATGCTATTGCTACGAGATAGAGTTTGTAGTGTGAGCCAGGTGGTTCACTACACCTTCCTTACCGAGTAATGTCAGGGTTTACCTATTTATGATCCTTACCTTTCAGCTTCGTAGTTGGTAGACTTAATAAAATTGTCTCTTCTTCAATCAACAATATGTGGCGGGCTTGCGTTTATCGATTTAAGAATGTTACTATTCTAGTTTTTTTCTGCGTGCAGTCTCAGTTTGATGCAGACCCACAGACGCTGCGTAATATTTCGTCACTGCAGCTGGGTGCTAAGCTCATGGCACGTGCCATCTCCGTGCTGACGAGGCCCATGGCGGACCACCATGGCTACCAGGTGACAGTCAGGAGGCAACCGCGGATCTTCGCGCTGTACTAGCTAACTCACATGTCTTACAGAGATAACTGCTCTCTCTTTCTAGATCAAATTAATTTTTACTACGTCGTGGTCATGTTGTGGTGTCCGTGTTGTTAAATTGAGGCACACCTCCAAGAGAGGCATGAGATCATGTGTGTCATCAATAAGAATATTCAGAGTTGTTGCTCTGGTTCGTTGGATATAGCAGTGAAAAAACCAGTCATTTCTGAAAGATGTTACTTGTATTTTTATTCTAAAAGTCTTAAACTAGAGGCAAGAAAGAGTTGTTGGTTGTGTCCTTGCATATAGGTCACTTCAGGTAACATTTTGAAAGTAAGGCTGTGAAAGGCGTAAGAAAGTAGACTTATAGCAATTACTAGGAAAGTAATTAAGGGACAGAGCTAATTTTTTTACCCAGTCATGGCTATCATAACCTTTGTGATAATTTCTTTGACACTAATGACGCTAAACCTCTTTACAAAGTCTAATTAAAAACAAAGGTCTATCAGCATCCAGGCTACAAAACTGTCAAACAGCGTATAAGAGTGAAGCCTACAAGTGCTTCTTTGATAGTTTCAATCACTGCCACAGTAATTTTTTCAGTTAGTGGTATTTAAGACCCAGCTGGGTTTTATAGAATTTACTTTTCAGTTTAAAGGATGATGATTGAATTTAATTTTAAATGACAGTTAAAATTGGTGCGTTTGGAAACGTAAGTAACAACGCCCTGACTTTGTTTGGCGCAGGTAGTCACAAGAGGCAGAATACGTAAAACAGTTTTAAGTTAGGCGAGCGCACAAGTGAGGTATACACATGACGACCGGTAGTAGGAAATTAACATCCTAATTTTTAGTAGATGACTAAAATCAACCCGGTTGGTGCTATTGCGTTAAACCTCGTGAACTAAGTTTATCGTTCACACCTTGTATAAGATTGTGAAAATTCATTGGTCTCAGTCACGGTCATCTTCATTAAAGCACAACACAAGTTGTTCGTGTGTGTAAGTTAAGTTTGTTGTACAGGGTGGGAGCAAAGGAGGAGGTGGCGGGCAGGCGGTGGAGGATGACATTCCCTCAGCGGACTCTGGGGCCACAGTGCAAGAGCAACTCATGGCCAAGGCGCTCGCTAGGGCATGCAAGACCATCGCTCAGTTGGAACAGGTACGACCTTTGTATGCTTCAAACGCCAGATAATGCACCAAGGTAAAGCCTTCACCAAACATTCGAAATATTGGCAGTCTGATAACTCATTTCTTTTAGTTGCATGGCAAGAATATGTGGAATTAGATTTTTGTACGTTCTGTAGGTAAAAATCATCTTACAGATAAGATTTTATTCTAACAATGATTAAGAACATGATTGCTTTTTGACATTGGTATCATTAGCATATACAGTAGATTTTTGATCAATTTGTACCTAATACCGCTCCTTCAACTTGCAGCTGTGCGTCGAGAAGAAACCCATAGTAGAGTGTCAGCTGCAGCTGCTGACGAGCGTGAGCGAGCAGTTGACTGCAGTGCCTCTTCCCTACCCGCGTCTCTTCTACCAGTCGCTGCAGCGCACCTCCATTGCTCTCAACATCACTCCCCAGCCACACAATTCCAGTGACTGCATCACCCTCCAGGTACTCGAGTTAACGTTCGAGCATTCCATTACTTAACACCAGTTTTTCGGTTTGAAATTCCAGTGACTGCATCACCCTCCAGGTACTCGAGTTAACGTTCGAGCATTCCATTACTTAACACTAGTTTTTTGGTTTGAATATTATCTGGAATTTAAATGTTTTAATTTTATCCTGAGTTTAACCCTGGAATACTGAATATGGGTCCTAGACGTCACTAGCCTCGGGTAAACTATACCCATATTCAGTGCTCCAGGGTTAAATGATTAAATTACACCTGCAATGTGTGTGAGATTCCGTTGTAATCTGTGTGCGTTCTACAGAACTCTTCACAACTGGCGGTGAAGGTGGAGGGTGTGATCAGCCATGGCAGACAGGCAGGGTTGTTCCGGTCCATCAAGACCGTGACACTGCTCATAAACTCTAGCATACAGAGTCGACCGCCCCACACCCTCGACTTGAAGGTGAACTAACTTGCATAACTTGCGGAGGTTGTACCTTTTTACCTTCGTTTGTGTTTCTTTTAGTGTTTACTATAAAAGGAGGATATGTGTTAAAGTAAGACCTAGTGGAAAGAGTTTTGACGAGTCTAGAAAACATCGGTCTGTGCCCGTGGTTGTTTGGCTTCGTGGAGGTTTTGTTGTAAGGAGAGGAAGTGTTGGAGTTTTTATGAATGAAAAATCAGGTCTGGGGGGCATTAAAAGGTCTTAGTAGAGGGGCTGTATCGAAAGATATTTTTCAGTAATTTAGTCTTTCTAATGAAAAAACATCAGGTGGTTTGGCGTAAAAGAACTTTTGAAATTAGAAGAGATTCGTTACAAAAGATTAAAACTTGAGGCGTAAAACTTTGCAAGAGTGAAACGTATCATGTCTTTGATTGACAAAGTTTTTCTCACAACATTTTTGCTCAATACTTGAATGAATTATTCTACATTGCTATATTTTCTTGCCTTTAATTGTTATGTGAAGCTGTTAACAGGTCTTCGAGGAGAACATTTTACTTTGCTACCTTACGCTTCATAACTTTTGCTTGCCTGACCACTGCTCCAGTGCCTGCTAAGAAATCAATTCCAGGTTCAGAATTGTTTCACTGTTCTTTGAACGTGGTTTAAATTGCATTGGGCTGGTATTTGAACAGTGTTTGTGTGTTTGATGTAATATTATTTGTACGTCCAGTTAAAATTGTCGTTACATCACAGAAAACTACAGTGGACGAGTCGTCTGCAAGAACCTGGAAGAATTCTACTTATCTTTACAGGTTCAACATGAGCTCTGTCTTTGGGCGAATGTTCCACAAATTTGTCTTTATTGAACTTGAGTGGTACAATCTTGAATTAGTTTGCTGTGTGATGACGTGCGCCTGATGTTCAAATGCCTACACAAGTATACGTAACTGGGTATGTAGATGTAGTACACGAACAGATCAGCACCGTAAGGCGTTAAGAGCGTGTTCAGGAGCATCAATTCTACTTGTGAACAGCGAACTGTTGACCCTAATCCTTGATCGTACAGGTGGAACCTAATGAGACTCTAAGCCAGACCGTAGAACCTCACAACGACTTCTTCTCAGCCCAGTTCCTGCTGGCCTTCCCTGTGCCCAGCCAGTACCAGGTGTGTGTGTTACTCCTGACTTTCCCTGTGCCCAGCCAGTACCAGGTGTGTGTGTTACTCCTGACCTTCCCTGTGCCCAGCCAGTACCAGGTGTGTGTGTGTTACTCCTGTCCTTCCCTGTGCCCAGCCAGTACCAGGTGTGTGTGTGTGTTACTCCTGTCCTTCCCTGTGCCCAGCCAGTACCAGGTGTGTGTGTGTGTTACTCCTGACCTTCCCTGTGCCCAGCCAGTACCAGGTGTGTTACGCTCGGCTGTTTGGCTTCATGGAAGTGGTGTTATGAAGAGTGAAAGTGTGGGAGTTCTTGTGACTGGAATATCAGGTGTTGGGATTACCGAGATGTGGCTTAATAAAGGATTTGCATCATTGTATTTATTGTGAGGGTTATATGTATTGTCAACAGCCAGGGCGTGAGGAGTACTGTCCTCTGTCTTGCTGTCTGTCTCTCTTTAGTTTTGTTACTCTTACGCTATAGCTTTTTAAACTTAATATCTCTATATGTGGTATCATTGTTATCGCAGGAGTAATTGTAGTTCATGGGATATTGTAGTCATTGGAGTATCATTATATTCAATTTGGTAGTATCGTTGTAGTCAATGTTGTAGTATCTGTGTATGCAATGAGGTGTTATTGTGCTCTACGTCCTTCTAAGTTTAAGTGACATAGGGAACCGCCGCTGTGACGTGAAGGGGTAAATCAGCGAACGGTCTTTCTGCTTTCTTTATTATGCCACTTGATTCCAAAACGTGATGGATTGCTAACTCTGCTTCACTAACATCACATTAGAGAGAAAGTTAAGAACCACATTGCCTTAGTACAAGGAAACTCAGGGTCTTGTGTGTGTTGCAGGTGACCGTGGATGCCTCCGTGACTGATGACCACGACGAGACGTGGCAGACTGGACCTCGTCAGACGTTGGCTGTCAAGGCACTGGAGGACCCAACGAACATCAAGCCACAGCCACCTGGAGGGCCCTGCTCCTCACAGCCACCGACCAGGCTACCTATTGTGGCTTCTACTTCTCAGCCGCAGTCTCTCGTGTCGCCGACTATGCACCAGGTCTTTCTTTTACCTTTGAAAATTCTCAGTCACAATAAGCAAACTATTACGCTTTGAACTTCAAGCACAAAGCATCTTTGTTTGGACATTTTATAGGGGCATGGCCGCCTTCGTAGGCGGCCATCAACAGCTGTATGTATTTCAAGTATTGTATTGTGGATACCACAATAAAAACTCTCAAACTCGGTCTTTGAGTTGCGTCAGTTTGTTTTCGGGTCATGTAACGTTGGGACACTTTGTATAATTCAATTCCTTACCAGTAGCAAAAATTGAGTCACATTAATTTTATTAAGCACATGATTTGCAATTTTCACGAATTTCCCACTAGAAAGTTTCTTGACTCTCACGAAATTTTTCTACTCTCCAGATACAGCAAGGTCTTCCAGGGCCGGGATCCAGTCACTTGCCCCCTGCGATGCCCCCTCCCAATATGTCACCTTACCAGACTCCCCCTCTTGGTGTGTCCATGCCACCTGGCATGTCCTTGCAGTCCCAGCAGCTGCCCATGCAGTACCACCAGCCTGCTGCAAGCATGCCCTTGTTGGGGGGCTTCTCGAGGCCGCCTCCATAGACTGTGTGTTCTCCATAGACTGTGTGTTCTCCATAGATTGTGTGTTCTCCATAGAACGTGTGTTCTCCATAGAACTTGTGTTCTCCATAGAACGTGTGTTCTCCATAGAACGTGTGTTCTCCCTAGACTGTGTGTTCTCCCTAGACTGTGTGTTCTCCATAGACTGTGTGTTCTCCATAGACTGTGTGTTCCTCCATAGACTGTGTGTTCCTCCATAGACTGTGTGTTCTCCATAAACTGTGTGTTCCTCCATAGACTGTGTGTTCCTCCATAGACTCTGTGTTCTCCCTAGACTGTGTGTTCTTCAGAAAACATCCTGAACTGTCTCTGCACCAACACCAAGAAATGTGTTTAGCATCGGAGACCACAAGGGCCTGTCTACTCCGGTCGCTTTTTTCTTCTTTATGAATTGCTATAAATACAAAATTAATAGTTACTGCTGTTATTGATGTGTTGGTTTCAGCGCATTTAATTAATTATTTGTTAAACAAGAAATTAATTTTCCTTAAACACGGGTCTTGAAACCCCCCTTCCACATATGCTGTAGAAGAGTACGAAGTAATCTCAATACAGGTATTTGTTATGGTGACGGTGGGGATCCAGGGGTGTTAGGGGCCAGTATAAATATGATCTGAAGTGACTTACTGTGTTGGCCCAAAAACAAATTTTTAAAGTCGTATTCATTCGTATTGAGCATCCAGTATCTGATAAAATTGTTATTTACTGTTGGTGTTGGTCTATGTTGCTGCACCTACCGAACAGGTTTCTCTTGTCATTGTAAGTTTGTGCGAATCAGCTCTATTTTTTTAAATCCGAGTTTTACGGGGAAATGAGCCATATGAGATGTTTATGCTAAAATTTTGCTAACCTATTATAAGAGAAGAAGCAAAAGAAAGTGTTCAGTAAGTGTAGAAATGAGTTTTTCGTACTGGGGCGGCGTCCATTGAGTTCATAACGTGTTTGTAATCCTATAGATTTTTACTGTTCGTATGAAGCCTTGTTTTGATGAAGTTGCCTGTCTCATTGCTCATTATCTGAGAGAATACGAGTACAAACGTTCTTTTTATTACCTCAGGATCCATATATTGGGTTGATCAAAAAGCTTGGTCAGGTTTTTTTTATACCTACGTTCCTGTCGCAACCAAACTGAATTTTTTGTGTACCCGTTATAGCGTAAAGACGTAGACTAATATGGCAAACCTTTCGAAGATTTTTGTTAATTGGTTTCATGGATGTAGGTTTCTATGTAAATAGGTTTTGTCACTATCATGAAAAGTCCTTTTTGGGTCGTGTGTATTAGGAAAAGATTCCTAAAATTTATTACTGCCCTGCTTAAACGAATATATTCCAATTTGTAATGCTGTTGATTTTTCGTACCGTTGTAGATCTACAGAAAATACATTCAGAGTGTAAATTAACAGCGATTGCACAAGAAACACTTGTGTTTTTCTATGTTTCACGAGGCATTTTTTTAAGTGCACGTACTCCTGTTGTTATATTTAAGAGAATCAGTTGCTATGATTCTGTGCTGTAAATTAAGTGCTGTCCACGATAGCATTAACAAATTTATTTATGAAAGTTCTCTCTGGAAAAAAGTCTCCATATGGGAGAGTAAACTTCCCATAGTGTGTGAATGGATGTTTGTTCCAGCAAGCCTGCCTTTGGCATGCAAGATGCTTTTCATCTTTAGCCTTGCTGTGCAGCTTAATTTCACATTTTGTTTGTAAAGGAAGTAGCAGTATTTGCTTCACCGGATAGTCTCATTTCCAGATGTTTTTTTTAACCTACACAGGGTTTTATCTGGAAAAAAGGGATGGTCTGTAGATCTGTCACTGTACACTGCCATGGAAGTTATGGCAGTTTTGTTAGAGCAGGGTCTTAAAGACACTGTAAATCCTTGCTTAAATTTGAAAAAAAAACTGGTTGACACGACGATAGATATTTTTAGTTATAGATGTTGATGTTGTACGCGATACATAGACAATGTCCCCTGTATTTTGTATGTGACAGAAGTTATACATAGTAAGGTTCGTTCATTAGGAGAAATATCAGTTTCCTCGCTCTGGACCAGCTTCATACTAAGTCCATCGTTCCGCACCAGACAGTGCATACGCGAGCTTGTATTCCACTTGTTTTATTACTGAAAGTATAAAAACACTGCATTTTAAATTAAGTTGATGCATAAAATACTAAATATTAATGGTAGGTAAAGTACTTATTATATTATCCTTGGGAAGCAAATATTTTATTGTCTATAATATACAGTAATTGCGAGACCTACTGTTAAAGCAATAGCTTGAAACCGAATTGCAATGCAGTTTGCTTTAAGAAAACAATATAGTCCGATATAAATTCTAGGCAAAGAAAGTACTGATGAATATCATTTAAATATAGAAAAGAAAATACTTTGGTAACTCGCTCCATCGTTAGTAAATTGCTTCGAATGAAAGTTGCTACTAAAAAAATTTCAATACATTCCGTTTAAGCGGAAATCTGAATTAAAATCTACAGTATGTAATTTATTGTTTTACAATTTCCTCTAATAATTTTAAATTTTTATTCCTCTTCATAAACTAATGAAGAAATCCTGATGCCTAACTAGTTTGCGTTGAAAAAATTGTTGTAAACGTCTAATAGGAATTATATAATAGTACCCCGTATTTCCTGTTCATTTTCTTCAGCAGTCTACTTTTGGAAAAGTTTCGTTCAGTGCAAATCGTATCGATGTTGTTAGTTGGTTCACTGATTGCTAGTACGGTGGAGGTGGTGTCGTAAGCTCGTCCGTTCCGAGCATGTAAGGAGCGTTTCTCTACTCATCGTAACATTCCGTTGCCCACTTCTGGGCTTGATTACGAAGTTTTGTGGTCTCGGATGATGAGCACCACAACATCTCTTTCAAAAATGAAGGAAAAATTTAGCAGCTGTGTTTTGGTGTTATTGTTGCTGGCGGTCAGCAGAAGCCAAGCATTAGGGAAGAACATCTCCTGTTCTCCAGTAAGAACAAACTACCACGGCACCGGCCTGCAAGATCAAATCCCTTCGAGGCCCATACCTGGTTAGTGTTCTAACATCTTGTTCTTTTCCTATCAACGTTTTTGCGTGATGTTCTCTCCAGCGTCTTGTGTCTTCACATCGTCAATGCTGCCGTGCTTATATTCCAGTGTTTGTTTCCATTGTATAATGTTACTTAAATAATGAAACGTCGTATTTCTAAATCCGCCTTTATTAACATGAATTCATAGATTTTCTCTCAGTTCAAAACATAGTTTTTTAAGCTATTTCATTGTAGTATGTTTTATTTCTAATGTTTTGTAAATAATATTTTTCTGTGAATGTGTTTTGTGTATTTTCTTTTTATAGGAGTTAGAATTAATAGCAATCTATATGAATATTGAAATGTAATTAATGATTTCAATGTTGATTTGCATTGACTCTGCATCTCTGGGCCTGGAAGAGAGCTCCAGTGAGATAGTCATGTTTTTTAATGAATTAAGTCATGCAGAAAGTGGAAAGGTAAATATGATGATGCTGGTTAAAATTTATTATTCTTGACAGGTAAGTTTAAGATTGCTGCAGTTGCTAGACTACTAGTAGCAGCTTTCACAAAAATAATACAGTAAAATAAATAAAGGATTTATCCATTGAATACTAAAGAAATAACATTACAAAAAATCTTGATTGGCCAATTAATGAAATCCTCTTGTGGAATACAAAGATGTTTAACTATGGTTGATGGAAGGATTTTACTCTCTGGTTGATAAATTTGCTTTAAGAGTGTTTTAAAACAGAGGTAAGTACATAAAAGTGTTAGCATGTGAATAAATTTGAAATTAATGCAAATGTTGTACTAAGATTGTGTGTTTTTGAGCAGCTAAAATGAGTGGGTAGCTATGAGAAACCCATCCTCAGTCTTTTTAGCTCAATATCTGGGCATGTTTAATCTGAATGATAAAAGACAACTTTGATTGTCCAAAAAAAATTTAAGCATTGTTGTGTACAATAACATGATGCTGCCATAGAACAAATTCTCCTGCAGTGCATCAATTTTGTTAGGTGAGATGGCAACCACATATGCATCGAATGTAGAGCCAATAATATTGAGCTTTGCAGAGTGGCCACTTCAGACCAAGTGAAGGCAAGGTGTAATTGTGTGTTGCTGCACACAACAATGATGGACTGTGTTTTGACAGACTTATGTTGCACACAAGAACTTCTTTTGAGATTGTTGCTGAGGCTGAAACATCAAAGTTGGACAAATAGAGCACTTCTAATATTGTCTACTTGAACTTATGAAGTACTGAATATAATATTAGGATTATTGTTACATTAATTTTTGTAGAAAACATGAATACACACTCCAGTGTATTCATGCCTCTTTGAAATAGTTTTTACAGCAAGTGTTGGTTGGGTATTTAATATATTGATTTCTTGGGTACTTAACATATTAATTTACAAGACAACTCATTCTCAGGATGAGCCAAATGAGTGGCATGTATAGAAACTGTCACTCACTGCCTGAACACTTGAGCCAGAGGAGCAACTAGAGAGGATACAAGATGTTCTTTGTATATATTGGTTTCTTCACTTTGCTGCTTCTCTTTGTGTTTCTTTTCTGTATTGTCATATCATATTCTATTTGAAGTACTTTTATTGTTTTATTTAAATGTGCTAGTGGAAGTTGTTGGTCAAAGCTAAATATGTGATCAATTTATCCTAGACCCTTACCTTCATGGGTGCATGTGAAGTTGCTGGTCTAGTGATTGTAGCCAGAGTTTCATAGTTATTTTCATAAATATTCTTAAAGTCAACATTTCTAAATTCTAAATCACAGTTGAAAGAAATTAATTTAAATCATTGATTAATAATAAATGACAATCATGCACATGTGTCTCTTGAATTCTACATCTATTGGAACATTTGAGGTTATCAGTGATGTTCTATAGTCATGTGATTACAAATTAGAGTAAGAGAAGGTAAGGATAGTTACATCAGTTGAAGAAGATTGTCAGGTCTTTGTGTAAGTACAAATGTAATATTTGTGTGTTGGCGTCTGACATTGTCTTAATTCTCACACTCTGAGACCTGATGTTCTCAGGGAAAGTACCTATGCAGTGACTACGATGACAGTTCTAAACACCAATAGTTATTGATTTATTGTGGACAATTTTTTTAAATAGATTTTTTTGATGACAAGATATCTTGACATAGAACCTGGGATACAAAGTCCATGCCAGGTAGACATCTTCTTGGAACGAACAACGATGTATTCAGATGTCCAGTATCAAGATTGAGTGATGTCCAGTATCGAGATCCAGCGATGTCCAGCATCGAGATCCAGCGATATCTGCCAGTAAGATACCAAGATGTCCAGCATCAAAATCCAGTGATATCCACCACCGAAATCCAAAGATGTCCAGCACCAAGAAGTGAAGGAATTGGACTAGGGGTTGGAGGATGGCTGCAGCCTAGTGGCTAATGAAGTGCATTTAGTGAAGTGTTGTGTTATCAGGTGTAAGTTTGAGAGCTCTGTAGTCGCTGCAGTTCTGCCTGGGGAGACTGCGCATTGGCTGTTCGTCCAGCTAGTTTTTTTTCATCTCAAGCTTACAAATTTATCCGTAGAAAACTATGAAGAAATCACAAAGTTTCCAGGACTACTCTTACTGACCTAAGTACCCGTGTTATGCATTACAGTTTTGTCATTGTGGATTTGCGGTTTTTTGTTGCTGATATCTATGTCATCATCCGTGTATCGATAATTGTTCACTTGCGCGCTGAAAACTTTAGTGTATATGATATTTCATTTATTCACCTTCTCCTTTTTGTAACGTCTTGTATATCTGTTGTGTGTTTGAAATAAATGGACAACAATCTGCTGTGATAACTGGAAGTGCAATACTAGAAGTTCTCCCGTGTTTCAGGTAACATATCTGCTTGCAATGTCATTATGGGGAACAGCTATCATATAAAGCGTTCTGTATAGGCCAATTTCTTACTTCAGTTGAGAATGTAGTGTATTAGAGCTCTCAAAAACAAACAAGTGAAAGCTTCATGAGTAAGAAGAGTGAAAAACTACTTAGAGGTAGAGGAAGGCTCTACATGCTACAGACTGTCTACCCCTCGTGTCTAGCATACGCCCTCGTGCATGTCTGTGTTGTTTCAACACACGCTGTGCTGCTGGAGGACAACACAGGGGGTTCTCTACCTGAGTCCTGTGAGGCAGTTCTCGTGCTGCAGCTTCCATCATGTCATATTCTATATCAGGGGTTCTGAACCTGGGGTGCATTTACTTATCTAAAGGGGTACATTTAATGTTAGTTTATAGTTCCTAAACCCTAAAAGTTCTATTAAAAACTCAGTGGAATTTTATTTTTCTACTCACCTTTCTGTCATAAAAATTCAGGGGTACATGCTCATCTGTGGAAATACTGAAGAGGTACAAGGTCAGAGAAAGGTTAGAAACCCCTGTTCTATGTATATCATGAAGCAGATACTTCGGATGATGGCTATGGTGGAATATTATGCCCCTGTTCTTCTATCACTTAGCAACAAGCTAATGGATGATATAGTAAAAACAAGAAATCTCCTATAATCATCATGAAGCAACAGTAAAAAAGATTGAAATCTGTCACCAAACATGGGCGTATCTGTTTCAGTGCAGGTAGTCAGTGAGATAAACTGCTTTGGTCTACCAGTATTTGTGTAAGATGAAGCTTAAGTGGGAATCAAGAAGTTTGACATTGGTTCACTCGTAGTTGACAGACTGAACGGCTCGAGTTCGAGTGACATGGACGCAGGTTAGTCTCGTGTTCTAATGCAAGTGGAATGACTCGCAAAGATCAAAGAGACTGAGTGGAAAATCGTGTGCTTAATAATCACATAGCTCAGTGGGCTATGATACTCCCCGTTTTTGCAGCACTCTGTTGATTGCAGTCTTTGCTGGTCTTAGAAAAACTCGCCCGCCGGGTCTGTGTTCCAGGCTTGCGATGCGGGTTGTTTGCTCTGATTGCAAGGTGGCTGCTAGACTTCAAAGCATCAGTCACATTCTTGTGTTATTATTGGCTAGTTTGACAGTAAGTTTTTGGTGATGCACCGCGCTGTTAGTTCTTTTCTAAAGTATTGAAACGTATCTAACATAGCAATATTTTCATTTTTCTACTGTACATGCGGATGGTTTTATATCTTACCTGCGGTTACTTAAAAAAAACCTACACGGACGAGAGGTAAATGTGGCTTATCAGACTTCTGTCATTGTTGGCACAGAAACACGCATTTGATGCCGTGAAAGGAACAAGTTTGACTGAACGACTCCATCTGGCTTCCTCTTAATGTTACACGATATTCTTTGATGTTGCTGCTGCGATTACAATACTGTGAGTACTAAACTGATGACGCTTGCCGTTTTGGTTTGAAACCAAGTAATAATAACTTTGTCTGTTCATGAACTTTATTGCTTGTTTTACGTAGATGTAATCAGTGTCGGATGAAAATATCGTCTTTGTCCGGTTTGTGAAAGGACTAGTTTTTTTCCACGTTTTTGCATGGCGTTTCAGGTGAAGAGAGAGCTTGTTTAGCCGGCCTATCCTTGCGATGGAGGGTCTGTTGGCGCCGTTCAATTAGACCGCTTCATTCTTCGCTAAAGTCAATTGTAGCTGTGTTGGATTGTGTTTCCTTTATTTGGCTTCTTTCTTTTGCGACCACAATGTGAAATTGATGCCCTGAGCTCAGCCGTGCTGTGCACCGCGGGAGGGCTTCTACAGCCAGTTCAACAGGATGTTCAGCAGAAGTTTTGAGAAAAAATTGTTGTCCGTGTGCGTGGCAGCGAAATTGGTGATTGCAGAAGTAATTGTGTAATAAATTTAAATTTTTTCCAAGGGAGTTATTTATCTTTGGTTGCGTCCTGAGCCTGAAAGTAATACCAAGATTACATCGACAACAAAAATTTGCGGTGCCTTACATGCATTACAAAGCTCCGTTTGACCTCCAGCAGTGAGCGTTTCAGTTTTTTGCTGCTGACACTATGGTTTAGAATTTTGTTTTAGGTTCTCTACTGATGCAGTTCTCCTTGAAGGAGACGTTAATGTGTGGGCTGCTTGTGCCCTTTCATTACAGCAAGTCTTTGACTCCATAGCTTTGATTGTGTAATGGTTGTAAGGGAATTTGTTGGCTTTCTTCTTGGCGGTGTGTGAGTGGCATCAGTTAATATGGTTGTGTGACGTGTCTAGTGAGTGGCAACTCACTCAGCAGTTGTGTACCTCATTCGTCTCTGCCGTGCACAATCGCTCAGCATTGCCTTTACTAATGCATGAAAGAGGGCCAGTGTAACTTGCGGTGGTCTCTGTTCACCTGAACGTGTCTTATTAGTTTCCTACGCTTTTCTGGATATTTCTTGTTGCTCATCTCACATCGTTTCCCCAAGAATAAACTCAAGTTTTTAGAACTGTACTGACTGAAATTCGATCCTTGCCACTTTTTATCTGACTTCTTTTTCATGCGTCCAATAGCTACTATTTCATAGAGCGATGAAGCCCCATCGGAAGTTTTGTTTAGAAATAACATAACTGAAGTTGACTTTTCTTGTACTTTCAGGTATTAGTACTACGGCATGGGACTTCGGTATCAACCCAAGAATGGGCCAAACGGCTCGTTCCTATTAATTTATTCTATTTTACTAAAGCGAATGGTCCATTTGAAATTTATTTTGCTGGAGTCTTCACAAATGCTGTTCGGGGGGACGACCATGCGCCCTCCTATGTGCACTGCATAGCGTGAGCTGCGTGCTGCCTTGTGGTTGCTGTGGTCACCCTCGACCATTTGTTGTGGTTTACCGTGACTGTTCCTGCTGTCGAAGTTACAGAAAATATTGTAATTGTGCGCAAATTTTGTTCCGCAGTACCGTACGTCAAAATGCGGCTTATGTCAAAATGTGGCGTATGTTCCATTATTTTCTTGTGCGATAAGAGTGGACGAGCGCGTGTGCCTTGTGTCTGTCACTCAGGCTAGACTTTTGTGTGCGTGGGTGGTGCATGGACGCATTTTTTCTTGCTACCTAAATTTGATCTTGTCATATCGTTCAGTTCTCGAACTTCGCTACGAGGACTAAAATGTTGAACAAGCATAGAGAGCTAGAGTGTCTGAGCTGTGTAGCCGTTGTCACGAAGCTAACAAAAACTGTTGTTATTTTGCGTCTTGAATTGTTGTTTTCTCTGCCCAATGCTAATACAACTCAAGTGTATTTGAATATATATTTGGCTCATCCTTAAAAAGGATATCAATCACATTGGTTTATTTCATGCGTGTTGTTCTGAGTACAGTGTAAAGTTTCATGTAACGAAAAATGGTTTATAAATTTTATGAGTTTTAGTATTTACACTAAAATTTCAATGTGAAGATAGTGGGGGTTTTTAATTTATATGCACATACACTCACCAATACGAGGAGAAACTATGTTGAATTTTTGGCCGAACAAAGCTCATTTTGTGTCATTTCTTGTCTTGTTAACAAGTCCTGAACGCGTTTGATTCTATTGTGTATGAAATGAAGATACTGTAGAATTTCCAGCTTTCTACCAGAGGACTTTATTGCACTAGTTATTAAGAACTACTACATATTTAGTCGTCTTCGGTCCTCAGGTGGTTATTAAGAAAACACTGTTTAATTTTTCCTGCGAACGTCTAGAATTGTAGTGGTCCGGGCTTATTATTATTGTTATTACGATTATAATTGCTGTTGTCAATACTACTCGTAATAATTCATGGCAGACCAGCCCTGTTCCTCGCCTCATTGTCTATGCAGCGTTCAGTTGCTGCTTGGCAAAACACGAGAACAAATGCAACTGTTCTGAATACAAGGAGAAAGACTGAAAGGAACCCATGAAACATGTCGGATTTTCAGGTGCTGATTCACGAAAGTTTTAAAATTATTTTATAACGCTTGAAGTTCTTCATAAGGCTGCATATTATGAACGAGGATTTCTACTCACAAGAAAAAAAAACTCCAGTTAGACCCATCGGTTATATGAACGTCAAGCTCTCCCATTTTATGATAAAATTTTTAAACACGGCTGTCACGTTTTTATCGTTTCCTCTTTTTTTTTCGTACTCGGCTCGTTTCCTTTGTTGGAATATATTTTTGTGAGTGATGTGGTGGTCACAAGAAATGGTTCTCTAGAGCCCACAATTCCATATATCACGTTGAATTTATATCGAAAGGAAAACAATTTCAAGTACAGTTCACTTCGAAAGTATCCGAATGGTCCAACTTTCATAATTCAATTTCTGTATATTGAATCTGTTTGCGTTTCTGCCAGCTGCGCTCCTTTTCGGCAACGCTTGTGGGCTTAATGGCTCTGCAAAACTACTCCAAAACTCTGGTCTATTATTTTTTAAACTAAGCTGTCGTGGAGAAAAGTTTTGCATGGCGCAGTTTTTATCAAACACTAACTTTTAATGGAACAAAAGTTCAGGCCTGCAGCTGCGATTGACTTCTTTTATTTCCAGCGACGTTTGCTTGTTATGTTTTTCCAGTCTCATATGAACGAAGCTGTGAAGTTTTATCGGAGTTTCTTATGAGTTTCTGTCGTGTTCTTTGGTCTTTTCACCGATTCTTGCTTAGAAGTGATTTTTTTAGGTTGCAATGCCTTTTTTTTTGGTGCAGCTGCTTCTGAGGTGGTTAATCGTGCTGCAGCTACGCTGCTGGTGGCAGTTTACTGTTCTTTTGTTCAGTTATTAACTTTTCAGTGCGGAGTGATTACTTAGAAGTTCAAAGAGCGCTTGCGCTTATTGCATTTTTTCTAGTTTCATACTTGTTAGACTAACGTTGCTGCCAGAGCCGACATGGTGAGAGGACGAGTGTTTCCCTATTTTACGGTTTTTGTTTTTAGCAGAAGCATCTTCCTATGCAAGTCCAGTGTCACTTGGCACATTTCGAAAAACCTCTTCAAATTGTTGGTGATCATCAGCCGAGTACAGACGAGATACACCAGCTTGTTTGGGATGACTTCTTGGCTTTGAAGTTATCACCGCGAAAGCACCGCATTTTGCACCTAGTCCAGAAGGTATATCAGTATGTTTATTTATATGGTTAACACGTTTGTTGCGATTGCCTGATTGGTGTAAAACTTCACTTTGTACGCATAGTCACTAGAAGGATCTGAAAAAATTACAGAACCTAACCTAAGTGACCACCGGTGGGTCGCATCGCAACAAACGTGTTAAAAATAAGAGAAAACATTGAAGTTTTACGGATGCAATATAATAAGCTTCTGAGAACAGCTGGTAGTTTCATTGAATTACGTAAAAGTCAGATGAATGACGCCTCATACATATAGTGCTCAAGGGTGGCACTTGGAGAGCGTTTTAACTGAAACGAGCGTGCAGTGAAGTCTTCGTAAAGATTACAAGGAACTCACCGTAAATATAAGCAGGGTTTGCGTTGTTATATAGACTCGCTGCTCCGTGATCTCGGTTCTTAAATTGTTCTCTTTATTCTATAACGGTTTTACGAGCTGTACGTAGTTGTGCTTTTAACAAGTTTGTTGCGATTGCCTAGCTGGTGGAAATCTTTACTTTGTACATACAGTCACTAGAAAGCTTTGAAAAAATTACAGAACCTAACCTGAGTGACCCACCGGTGGGTCGCATCGCAACAAACGTGTTAAGCTCTGCGCATCTGTACTGATGTGTAACTTCAAAGCACAAGTTATCTCACGTGCACCTCTGGATGTCTGGCAACTGCACCTAAACATATCATGTTCTCACTAACCACCGTTCACTTACTCTGATCACTTCATTTTTACCCGGAATCTCGGTGATCTTTTAATCTCAAGAATAACTTAATTTGGATGGACGACTCTACTGCTAGTCACGCCTTGGTTTGTGTTCACAAGTCCCTCGTGTTTGACTGCGAGCTCTCCCACTATGTGCTGGCGCTACATATTCATGGGGGACGGAGGCTCTGCACGAACATCCTAATCTCGCTCGTTCTTGATGTTACCGTAAACTTTCTAAAACATGCCTTGTTTAGCCTGCACCCATAAATCTACCCCCCGTCACACTCGATAGCGGCCAAGAGAATTATTGACCCTTCCGTAGCGCTTGCAATGTTAAGCCTCTGCTATTCCTGTGAATTGTCCAAACATCCGCTCGCTGGGTGCACTTCGCTTCATCATTGTACGACATAAGGGTTTAAATTTTCCTATGCAATTTGTTTGTACAGATTAATTAGAATATAGTACTAAATAATAGAGGCTTTCATGAGAGTTCTTCTTGCTAGAGACGGAGAGAAATGCATTCGATGTAAATGAAAGCTCATTGTCAAAAAGTCGGTGGTTCAAAATTTTTCCCCCTGTTCCAAAGTAGGATCCTTTCCCCTAGCCATGTATAGCTTATGCAGCTGAAGATTTATACGTTTATATACGGTTAAATTCAGTGGACATGGGAATTCTGTCTGTGTAAATAACTGAATCTGTCTAGTTTCGTTGCTGCACCTTCCGACACAACAACGTGACGCATTTCAGTTGTGGTTCACATCGCTGCTTCAGTCGCAGAACTTTCATGCATATTATTCATAAGCAATGAAATTTGAATGTAAGCTGTAAATAGTTCATGCATTATGCATGCAGGGTGGGCATGGATTAGCTTGTTCATGCACAATGTTTGTGCAGCAGCTGAAGCGACTGTCCAGTGAAAGTATAGGGTCATCACTGCGTTGGTGTGTGTTGCTAAAGCATAGAGTTCAGCAGTTCTTGCCGTCTGTTTCATGTTGTCGGACGAATTTTTCACGCGACTTTGACATCCAATGCTGGATTACCCTTTTCCTGATCTAAATCTTAATCGAGTTTATCCTAATGTCTTCGTTCTATCTCGTCATTTCCCTGAGTGGAAGTGGATCTTGCAGGCGTAGAGCGCTTTTCAGGTTTATGTAGGAACCGTGATGTGCTCTGAAGGAGACTAACAGTGTTTACTGTAGTTAGTGTCCATCAGGGGCCCATGTGGTGTCTTGAGGGGTCCTAAGCTACGTAAGCAGGCTTAGCTCTGCTAGTTGCCAGACTTTGTTCCGGCTCTGAGTTGTCTTGTATCTCATTTTGCTTGACAGTGTTTCTGCTACTGCAGTGTACTAATCTTATGCAGTGTACTAATCTTATGCAGTGTACTAATCTTATGCTGTGTACTAATCTTATGCTGTGTACTAATCTTATGCTGTGTACTAATCTTTTGCAGTGTACTAATCTTATGCTGTGTACTAATCTTATGCAGTGTACTACTCTTATGTAAACACGCATTAGCTATTGCTAGTGAATGCCCTAATGTTAGATTAAAATGTGTAGAAACTGTTGACAATCGAATATATCAACAGAAGTTTCTCCAAAATCGTAAGAACAATTTCAGGTTGAGAATTTTGAATCTTTTCTAAAGGTATTCCTGTTACGAATATTATTTTGACTTTCTTGAACGGGATTTTTGTACATGACGTATTTTTGATAGTTACCAACTTACGCTTCTTATATTGTAAATTACGTTTTATTCCAGGTGGAAATCCGATAGGTGGATATCCGGATATTGTTTGGAACAAGACTGTCGGTCTACAATGGCTTGTTTAAATACAAGAGCAGGCTTATTTTCTTAGCAGTTTTTGAAGAGGTAGGACGTAATGGCCGTAAATACTGGTGCTCTCTGTCTGTTGAAATCTTCGTCGAGAGATCTCTCTTTTATGCTCGTCCATGTATAATATTTTGCTCGAGTTTAACTCTAGCAAAATGTTTTCATTTCGAGGAAGATGTTTTCAATTCTAGAGAGATGGTTTCATTTCTAGGAAATAGTTTTCGTCTCTAGGAAAATGTTTTTGTCTCTAGGAAAATGTTTTTGTCTCTAGGAAAATGTTTTTGTCTCTAGGAAAATGTTTTCGTCCCTAGGAAAATGTTTTCGTCCCTAGGAAAATGTTTTCGTTTGTAGGAAAATGTTTTCGTTTGTAGGAAAATGTTTTCGTTTGTAGGAAAATGTTTTCGTTTGTAGGAAAATGTTTTCGTTTGTAGGAAAATGTTTTCGTTTGTAGGAAAATGTTTTCGTTTCTAGGGAAATGTTTTAAGTTCTAGAAAAATGTTTTCATTTCTAGTAAGATGTTTTTACTTAGTTATCACCTACTAGTAGGCCTGCACTTGAAAAATTTGTTTTTCAATGAATTTTTTTCTTTCTATTGCCGGTCGACACAGCCTTTCAGAAGTCTCCATATTGAATGAGAAAAAAGCTGATAGCAAAAAAATAATCACTTATTTCATAATTGAATGGCTCTTTTGGTATGCACAATACAATGCTTAAAATAAATGTACACCCGTACCATTGAGAACTCAATACTTGGTCTAAGATGACCACTTTATTCCAGCTTCTTAGTAATGGCTTGTTTTAATTTATCTTCCCCTATTTATTTTCGCTGTGGGGCGGATAAAAAATTTATTGTTTGACAAATACACGACTACTTTCAGCGTAGAGTATAGGTGGTACTTCGAGGCACAACACTGCATGACACAACATACTCGTACTCAGATGCTGTGTTGTGATGGGTAGTGGCTGAGTAGACAAGCAGGAGGGCATAGTACTCACCCGCATAACGCTGTCTGGGGCTGTGACTCATGCCAACAAGACTTGCTGAGGTGCGTGGGCCACCACAGAGCGCTTACCTCTGTGGTAGATTGGCTTGTGGCGCCTCTACGTGGTCTGGAAAACTGGGAGAAGTTTTCCAAGGGGTTTCACTGGCATGTTTCAGTTATGACAAATGCTCCTCCCTCTGTGAAAAAAGTCTTGAGATAATGTAGTGAATTTTATTGCAAAGTTTCTCAGGGGTGATGATGTGTATTCGTGCTATGTCCTCAGGATCGTAGCTATCAAAATGATGGTAGCTAATACGAAATAATGTACAGGATGTGGCAACGTAACTTCCTTTTTTCAAAGCACTCTGCGTTTAAAAAACGGAAGTTATGTTGGTGCGGTCGTTCTGATAACATTCACGGCTGTGATTTCTGTCAACATTCACGGCTGTTGCTTCTGTTAACATTCTCAGCTGTTGCTTCTGTCAACATTTACTGCTGTTGCTTCTGTTAGCATTAACTGCTGTTACTTCTGTTAGCATTCACTGCTGTTAGTTTTGTCAACATTCACTGCTGTTAGTTCTGTCAACATTCACTGCTGTTAGTTCTGTCAACATTCACTGCTGTTTTTTCTGTCAACATTCACTGCTGTTTTTTCTGTCAACATTCACTGCTGTTTTTTCTGTCAACATTCACTGCTGTTACTTCTGTTACGATTCAGAGCTAAGCTCGTTCGCGGTGCTCGTGTTCTTGTTCATCAAATGTTTAGTTGAAGAGGTCGTGTAGACTCAATTTGTCTTGGTCTGGGTCACGGATGCTCGGTGCGTGGGAGGCATGTGTGTGCTGCATGAACCAGAGCAGACGCGTCTTGTTCGCAAATCCCATTTGAATATCAGTGGTGGGAGGTACATGCACATTTACACCCATAGTTTGGGTCAGGTAGTATGGGGGTTTAACACGTTGACTCTGAAGTGGTACGTATGTGGACCACTTAGGTTCTGTAATTTTTTCAGATCCTTCTAGTGACTGTGTACAAAGTGAAGTTTTACACCAATCAGGCAATCGGAGGGAACGTGTTAAGGGTAAATAGCGTCCTCCCGGCCAGGTTCTGGATGTGTATTAGTCAGGCCTCGCGGTTACCTACTTCGGTGGCTTCACAAATACCGAGTGCTTCATCTGGAACGACTAACAGCCTGTGAGTAAAATTCTTATTTTCATATTGGCAGACTACGGTCATTCAGCTTGTAAGTAAACAAAACGGTATCCTGAGTATGCCTTTTACGCGTGGCTAATTTTCCGCGTAAGTCATCACGTATCATGTCATTGAGGATTAAATAAAACCATTTATACACACTTGTATTTTGCACTTCATCCTTTGCAACGTGTTCTGTGTTGAATTTCGTACACCTTAAATTTTCCCATTCTAGTTGCACTCCAGCGTCGGACAGAGCGAGTGTGACTACGATAATTATCACCACTGAACCGAGTGCGGTCAGATAGAAGCGGATATCGTGCAAGCTGAATCCTCCCCATATCAATTGATTCTAGAGCTCCGTACTGGTGCTGTTTGGCAAGCACTACGAGGATTTCCCGACAAGCGTAACTCCTGAAAAAACGACTCTGTCGTTCATTCTAATACTGAACATTATTACTGACCTTGTAAACTTAGATATGCATGTGTGATGCATGTTTGTATTTCAGTACGCGGGGACTACTCTCGCCCCCGCTGCTATTGGCAACAACCTTTAATTTTTTGTGCTGCCTTTAGTACACAACAATTCAGGAAGTTGTGGTTTGTTGTTACAGAAGAGTTACTATTGAATACAAGTTGAGTGCACTACGAGCAGACTTGGCAATAATAGCAAGCATGACAGGCTCAATTCATTCTGACAAAGTATTTATAGAAGCGATTTCGTGTAATTTTAAATTATGGAATTTGGAATTTTGGAATGTGCAATTTATTGATCTGAGAGTGATTTTCATTCCGAGTATTCCAATTTAAAGGATTGGTCTTGTATTGTAGTTCAATGTTCAAATCCAAATAGGCGTTCACGTTTCGTACCTGTCCATGAATGACAGCGTCAAATTAAGTGAAAAAATATAGCATAATATCGCAGCCATGCTTCTGAGTCACGAAATCAAGGTTTGTCAAATCTATAGGTGTTTACTTGAACAAATCAAGGCAGAACCTTGGAGCGAAGCTTCTTTCGCTTGAGGTCATCAGAAGGAACGCTTTTACTAGAAAGTCTGAGTTGCTAGGCTGAGTTGAAGGGATGGAAAGATTACTTCCATCCATCCACGTACCCTGGCCTGAGGTATTGCATAACAAAATACGCACGACCGCAATCTACGCCCACCATGTTTGATTGGCCTAAGTTTTTAACTGTGTTTCTTATACATAATGGATGTAATTATCATGTAGTTTTTCTTGTTATGGTGAGGTTGGTCACTTGTACACGGGGACCAGCATTATTAGAGCGTGTGTGTGTGTGTGCCAGAGGAAGATATCTGAAAGTTTAAGTGAATGAGGATGAGACGATCGTCTCCACCGATGAATTCAGATTCACCAGAGACGGTATTGACCAATTAGTGATACTTCTATTTGGATGTCTTTAATTTAACGCTGTTGCAAAAGCAACCTGTCACATCACATAACATTCTCCATTTCACAAGTCAAAGCCAATTTCTACTTTGCATTAAGATGTAGTCGGAACACATTCCCCAGCTTGTGTTGTGCATTTTAACGTAATTGCTTGCTATTTACCGGTGCAACAACAGTTGCTGAGGCAGTTTTGGCTTGCTCGTTAATGGCGACACTTGCTCACTGCTCACCTAAATAGCGTAAAGAATTATCATGAATCTTACCGTTTAATCGCTAGATTCATAGCTCAAGTTCAGTAACGCTAAGGAATGCTCATCAGAATGGAAAGGAAAGACGGTACGTTGTTTCACTTGAATCGCATTAAGACTAGAACTGATTTTGACCGAAGCTTAGCTACTCGCTGCCACCTTGCTACTCGCTGCCACCTTGCTACTCGCTGCCACCTTGCTACTCTCTGCCACCTTGCTACTCTCTGCCACCTTGCTACTCGCTGCCACCTCTCTGTACTCGTATGCCCGGGTGACCAAATGAAAAGTAAACTTATGCCTCCCACTAGACGAACAAGGATGTGACAGCCACATCATCAGTTTGGTCGATGAAGACAGGTCTGAAATTAAATTACAATTTTTCTATGCCGTACGTATTATGTATTTTTGCTCTCCCTGTTTTATAATCCATCAAGAATATGGAAGACTACTTTTATCATTTGTTTTATTGTAAGTTAAATTATTGGTTTTATGGAAACAAAACCCGCGTAAAGCTTATTTATTCTTTTCATACCCACATGTATATTTTACATTCATAACTTTTCAACCTTACGAAATTATTCAATGAAATAATGTTAGTTTTGTACATGACGCTATCCAGTGCGTTGGTTGTGTTGACCGAGCATTTGAGGTGCGTAGCTTGCAGGGCTTGCCGGTCCTAGTTATGGGACAGGTATTTTCTTGGTGACCCTCTACGTTCCAGAGTCAGAAGCATTGTCTATTTACCTGCACCACAAATCAATATCAGTTGCAATTTGAAGTTTTTGATGCATGGATGACCAGGTTTTTGACTGTCAAGTATTGATTTTTTCGCACATTACGAAAGTAATACTGCTTCGAGCACAATCTTACCGGGAGCCATAACTGGACGTAACAGTTTATAGTCAATACATGTTATGTTTGAATGTATTTTTATGCACATTCTCATCTTATGAAAGTCTTATGTCATCATTGATTGTTTCATTTTGACAAAAAAAATTTCCTTTTATAGTTTGCAATTGTATAACTTGATGGGAAATGTCACCAATTCATCTTGATTTCCCTATTTCAAGTCATGAAGTTCGAGGTAATATCTGAAATATCGTCTTTTTATTGAGGTCAACCGCAGGCATTTCAACGGAAATAGCCTCGTAAGATATAATCTTTCTTAGGAAACGATTAAAGAACATCATAATGGTACTGTTGTTGTTTTTCTCTCATTTAAGATAAGAGCTGAAGTTGCATCAGATATTATTGTGCATGCAGCCGTGTTAGGTCCAGCGTGTAGGGGCAGCATTGCGTGGATGTTCCTTTCAGAAAATATTTGGCGCCATTTGGTGGGGCGGTGTGCCGTGCGCTGCCCAGTAAACGATGGTCGGAAGTGCTGCTGGCGAATTTTACTGGCGCGTAAACGTCTCTTTCAGGTCTGAGAAAACCTTGCTCTTGTGAAGGATGCGCCCGCGCCCAGGGCCTCTGTCTAATTCTAGAAAAGGCTTCTTCCTTGTTTTGTATCATTCGTGGGTGTGATTTCAGGTCTTTTGTTAATTGTTTTGTTTGATTTACGCTTATCTTGAAACAGCTCACGTGCGTGAAAAGTAAACGTGAGCGCGTTGCAGCGTATTTTATTTAAATTTTGAATTCAAATACATTATCAGTTGGTATTAACTTGTTTATATCTTCCCTACTCCAAGCTGCAAGTCTTACTTTCTTAATGTTAAGTTATTACCGTGTCCCAATTATTTTCAATCGTTTTCTCTAAAATAAACGTACTATTGTTAGGATTGAGTGTGTACGTGTATTAGAAAATAATTATTTTGTCTCACTACGCATATAAATTGGAGAGCACTTCAACCCGGACGTGAAGGTGCGATTGATAACACCGCTGGTGTCCTGAGCTCATGGAATTTCCAGCTATTTTTGGGCTGGTGAACAGCTCTGAAGGAGCACATTCCTGTCGTTGTCATTCGAATGACTCCTGCAGATAACACTTGAGAAAAGAACGAGCGTCTGCCGCTTTCTTAGTAGCTCGCTGGTTTTCCTGGCTGCCTCAGCCGTGAGTGTTTGCTTCCGTTAAGATAACATGAGCCATTTTGTGACACCTCCTGTGAGATTAATGTTTACTGGACTCCTATCTTGATAATCCTTCTTGTTTCTGAACCCTGCTTTTGTGCTCGCTTCATTGTCAACGGATCAAAGCTGTTCTCTGGTTCTTTTTTCAATGCCTATGAGGACTAGAAATTGTTTTTAAATCATAATTCAAACGATAGACTAAATATATGGTAGTTAAAATTTACGAGCATACTTTTGAATCTTGAAGAATTTAGCTTACGTGGATACAGTCACGTTCCGTGATATATTATATAAAAGCTTTCTTCATTTGTGCTGGAGAATAAACGCCTAATGAAGCCACTTGAAACAAAGCACGGTTTTTATTCGTGAAAACCTGGTTTTAGTTCATCCCAGGGATGGCTTTACTAAAAGATGCAGTGTGATCGACGAAGTCAAAATAGGCTACATCTCATTTCAAAAAGTTTTATCATGGACTCTGTGATTTCTTAAATTTTGCTTTCATAATGTCAGACATGTACTGTAACTTTGAGCTGACCTGAAGACAGTATTTTGATTGTTGTAATTTGAAGCTAACTTCTACAATCCTCAATGCTGTGTCCCCTATAATGCCATTTACGCCTGCAATCAACGCTAGGAACATTTTATTCGTGAGACTCAGATGTACAATTTCTGAAAATTTATGTGCACAGCAGATTGCACAACTCATGTGTACAATTTAAATAAAAGTTAGCCCTCGATGGCTTGTGTGTTGCTCTACGACGGTAAGTGAAGAACTGCTTCGCGTTTACTAAAAGAAATAAAGGGATGTGTTAGGTTATCTCTTCAGGGAATATTACGGAACACAAAAATGTGTTCGCAATTTCTTACAAAATAACGAAAGATATGTCCATGAGGTGTTGACGCCTTCACGGCTGTGTTAAAGTAAAATGTTTGAAAGTTTTGAAATCTTAGTTTTTTCCTTGTAGTAACTCTTAATTGACTACCTGCTTGCGTGGTGCTGAGGTCGTTCAAGGAATGTGGTAATTTTGAAGCGAAAAATATTTATAGTCACCAAATTTTTCATAGAAGTCGTTACGAACAACGCAAGGCCATCTATCGGACGCAATAAATTGGCGGGCAACGCCTGCAGCTTCATACATTATTATTGCTATTTGAGCTAAGTTTACCCCCATAACTCAACCAGGTTGCTCTCAGGTACTATGTCTTCCGCTGCACGGCTCTCATGCCCTAATACGTGGATGGTGCAGGCATGGCTGCAAATATTCAAAGAAGATGAAGTATGTTTTATTTATATCGCCACACTTGTACAGGGTGGGCCAAAAATAAGGTTACAGTTAACACTTAAACAGATATTTAAGTAACTCTAACCCTATTTTTGGCCCACCCTGTAGTTATAGTCTTCTTTCAGCACTGATTATAAGATCTTCGTATTCCTAAAAGTTCGCATTATGAAATGGTCTCCTTGATTGGGTTGATTTTTCTTTTCAGTTTACATTCGAAATGGTAGCATTGACTTCTCGTTGGATCTCGTCAAATTTTTGTCGTTTTCACAAGCTCGTTATGGAATGCATTTGCATTCCATTTACGTTTCTTTTGTGTATCGTTAGAAGTGTTAGTACAAGTTTAAATTAGCTTTATCTCACTGGCTTACTTGGAACCCGTTCATTTTTATTATTGTCAGTATCTCCCAGGAATATATAAACTTCTGTATTCGTATTTTTTTCGCACATCGAGGATCCCTTTAGTGCTAGAAATTCCCGCACAATTAGTGTGCTCGTCAACACGCTGGTCTTGCGCGACTTGTTGCTTTGTTGTAGGCAAACTTTTCTCAGCACTGAAGTTCCGTGCAGCAAACTGGCGAGTGGTGCAAACTGGCGAGTGGTGCAAACTGGCGAGTGGTGCAAACTGGCGAGTGGTGCAAACTGGCAAGCGGTGCAAACTGGCGAGTGGTGCAAACTGGCTAGCGGTGCAAACTGGCGAGTGGTGCAAACTGGCAAGCAGTGCAAACTAGCTAGTGTCGTGCACTAGCGTATGACAGCACATAGGTGCCGTACGCATGGTTGAACCACTGCATGGTTCGATCACACCCCGGTACAGGATGTCCTCCTGTCAGGAAACGGCCCATTGTGGCTGCCAGGCCTCCCCGTCCCTACACACCACGGGGACACGATGGAGCACTTGATCGTCACTGCTGGCACACCAACATGCTGTGAGCTGCACACTCCTAGCTTATCTCAATTCCTCTTCCTATGTCTCGTGTTGACCGAACACTTGGAGTTCGCTGTCGCGGAGCGTGAAATTGTGCAGGAGCTTTGGTCAGTGTTACTCATTAAGCTTTGTTGACTGTGAAGACTTACGGAGGTGAACTTGCGTCTCTTGCGTGATGTTGTCTTGTGACTTACTTCACTGTCAAGTAGTAAAATCAAGCCATCACATGATGCCTGCGTAACTACTGGAGTATTGCAAATACACCCACGCAACTACTGGAGTATTGCAAATACACCCACGCAACTACTGGAGTATTGCAAATACAGGGTCGTGCAGCTAAATTGGGACTAACATAACTTTTTTAAAATTAGCTATTTTGAGAGGCAAATAATGATAAAACGTAATTTTTACTTGTATTTATTTGTTCGTTATTGTCTACAGAACAAAATCATTCTATGTGATTACCCTTTGCGTCAATGATTTGGGAGATTCTCGAGCGAAACCGTGAACAACTCCTTTTTACATCCTCGGGGTCAAGATTACGAAATGCCCGACGAATGGCGGACTTCAGAGAGTTGACACTTGGATGTGAAGTTACGTTAGACTTTTCCTCAATGACGCCAAACAGCCAATAGTCACAAACATTCAGATCTGGGGAGCTGCTGGGCCAAATATCCTTCGGGACCATCAAAGGAAGATTCTCCTTCAGGAAATCCTGAAATTTCTTGGCTCCATGCGCGGGCGCAGAGTCTTGAACGAGCATCACTTTGAAGGGGTCGTAGTTCCTACGTATCCACGGCATCAAAACATCTTTCAGAAATTTCAAGTACTCCGCTGTGTTAATTTTAAGGCCCGCTTCGATGAAATGATCAGGCATCACCTTTCCATCACTTGCGACGGCTGCAAAAACCATCACTGAAACGGGATTTTTGCTCTGCATCACAGGAGGAACTTCTGAAGGATCGTAGGCAACTACCCGAGTGTTCTGGCGATTTGCAACCTCATC
>VCRD01000109.1:57145-70309 GCA_006783055.1 Trinorchestia longiramus
CCCTTTCGATATGAGGGTATTTTTGTATTGAAGAGTAGGCTCTTTACAATTTTTAGTGATTTTACTCTGTCCTTGTGTGGAAATGATGCATGAGTTGCAGGGCTCGGTGCGTAGTAACAGCATCTGAAGGATTGTATAAACTCGGATCTTCGAACTCAAGACTTTGTCGAACTCGATCACTCAGGAGGCTACTGTTAAGAACGTAGGCGTACACAAAACATCTGTTCCTCCTATTTTGTCATTTTAGAAACATTAAACTGTTGAGAGTGCCAGCTACGTAATGAGGAATACTGTAACAAAATATCAAAGATTTGGGTAACTCTGTCATTCTAAAGTGTACCGAAATCGATTTTACATGATGGGTGTTTCATTCAGTGTAGAATGAAGTAACTGGAATGCTGGCGGACTCATAATGTGCATGATAATACCGATTTATATTGCTTCAACTTGTGAAAGAATTTGATTTACCTTCAAAACTGCAAGCGCATCACAGCGACTGCCGAGACATGCTGCAGTGGACTCGGTTTCGAGAGCACAGTATACAAGTAAGTATTTTTAGCCTCCAGATTTCAGTGCGAAAACAGTGAAAGCAATTGCCTGTAACTGAAGCAGCGTAATTTTTTGCCAACTCCACGATTGATATTTGCTATGAAGCTTGTTTTCAAGACTCTGCGATGTAGAGTGGTGTATTGATACTTCATGTACCTCGTTTTATCTGAGTACTTCTTGGAGTCTGTACTCGTGTTACACTCGTGCGTTGCTGTTTGTTTTGAGTTGTATTTTGGTATTTCGTTTTTACCTTCATAGCATGGATAACCTGACTTGTATTAAGACTACCTCCTCTCGCGACACAAGAAACAGGAGCTCCCATCATACAAGCGTCGCCTGTACTTCGAAAGTGTTTTCTCTGCGTGAAATAAAGAGCTCGTAGATTTTTGTTCGGACGACATTCGTGTTTTCAAGTTGTTTGTGTAGTAAGGTTTAATAAACACGGTCCCTTAAGTGCGGCCCCTATTTACGGCCAATCGATTTCGCTTCCGTAAGCCTGAATTTTCGGAGGCCTTGCAGCGAGTGTTCTTCATGCTGTGACGTCGTGTGTTTGGCAATGTGTCTTCATAAACAAACGCTTCCTAAAATTCTGCTAGAAAGTTTCCGTACGAAACACATTTACGCGCCTCTGGGTAGAAATACTGTTAGGGTTTTTGAAACTCCAAAAGTTCAGTTTTGGGTTGCGGTATTTTTCGCACACATAGTGTGAGGTGATTTGGTACTGATCAAGTTTTGTAACACACTCAAGCCTCCTGATTTGTCATAGTTAAAGTCGTAGTTTAAGATTTGAATAGTCTATGTTTGGGGAAGAACGTCAATCCAAATCGCGATACTAACGGGACAACACTGAAAATCATGATAAATATCTTGTAAAGAAAACTATAAATAGTGAATTCGGCAAATAATGCTAGTAAAAAGGGCGAGGTTTGAGTGTATGAAATTAAAGACTAGCAGTAAGAATTATGCTCCGCTGAGAAGTGGCGAAACATTCAAACCAAGACACCGACTCCATTTTAAATGTCAAGTGAAAGCATTCGTGCATGCCATGGAAATGTTAGGCTTGAGTTCGACGTCCACTCATGTTCTGTCCCTGAGAATGCCTTATAAATTTAGCAGTAATTAGACGCGTGTCCAGAAATTCTGTACTGATCATTAAGCCAGTGTTCCTGGTATGTTGAAAGCGGACTCACAGGATATTTTTACAGATTCAGAGAATACTTAATTTGTTTAAAGTGTGAGTCGTTAATAATTTTCAAGCTAAAAAGAATGTACGTTATTTTCCTAGTATGCTAACCAAAGTGATGATGTTTATGAGAAATTTACCAGCGTCAAGACGAGTTTACTTGTTATGTCAAGGTCATTTTTTCCTGTTTTCGAGCTCAGTTTACTCGTAGTTCAGCTATGCCTTCACATGTCACGGATCTGCCGTTGATGCAGTGCAGACTCTCAATCCTTGTGATAAATTACAGGCCATTTAAATGCAATTCATCGCGGGATTTGCCGTGTGAGACTCCTTTTTGACAGAAGTGGTTGCGTCTGAGGCTGCACGTATCCTATATACTGCCAGCGGTACATCCTGTTAACACGTTGAGTGCGATACGACCCACTGGTGGGTCACTCAGGTTAGGTTCTGTAATTTTTTCAAAGCTTTCTAATGACTGTGCGTACAAAGTAAAGATTTGCACCGGCTAAGTAATCGCATTCAACGTGTTAAGGTGCAATCTGGACGTATTGGTGTTTTAATGTTCTCACTCTCAAGTCTGAACAAGTGGAGAATCATAGGATATGAAGGTATAATGTTGATTTTATCTATTTTCTACTCTCTAAAGCATGCACTTTGTTCCGGACGCAAATCTCTGTTTCACACTAGTCACAAATACAGAGGATAAAGTTCCAACATACTCCGTGTACAGCATAAAGTGGTACAAAGACATGTATGATAGAGCGTCTAATTATATAGGTACTAGTAGACCTAAGCGTGAAAATTCACGTGTTTCTCAATGAGTTTTTCGTTTGATTTGCCAGTGGACGCGGGCTTTGCGAAGGAGCTTCCACATGAAAGGATGTGTCTTTAGTACACACAATACGAAGCATACAATACATAACGAATTTTCTCCTATCTAAATCCTCAAGAGCGTAACAGAGAGATGGACCAAGCAAGCAAGCAACAAACTGTGCATTATTATAAAGTGAAATTTCAATCAAAAGAATCCTAGAGTGTTAGTTCTCGGTCAATCTTGGTAGCGGTCTTTGGAGAGTATTAGGTTGTTACAAAAATAATGGCCGATTTCAGAAGCCTTCCGGACCTTCGAGTGGTCATTATTTTTGTAACAACCTAATAGCAGGTTCTTGAGTTTTCCTCGAACTTTCATTGACCAAGACTTTTCTGCTTGCTAATTCTTCATGAGCTTACGTTGAGGACTTGTGGCTCCTCGTATTGATCTCACACGTATATAGTATGAAGTTAATTGAAAAAGGATCCCCGAGACTTGTGCTTCTCGTGATGCATGTATGATTACTATGAGTGTCTGTTCTCGTCAGAGTGTCTTGAGAAATGAACACTCAATGGTGTCTTTAGATGATCCTGTTATGAATTCTGCAATTATTTCTTCAGAAGTCTGTTGTGGGTTTCGTTGTAATGCTCCATCTTCCCATCCATGTCTCTCTCTCGAGAGAGGCTAGTACTGTGCAGCTGATTCCTTGCACTAGTATCTTCGTTTTTTCTCACTTCTTTGTTATTCCTACATGGTTTCTTTTTACTGGTTGTATAGCGCTGTGCCACGCGAGAACTAAAATTTAGCACCTCTGTGATATCGCTTGAACTACATTTTGTTAAGTTTAAAGTAAGGTTCGTCTTAATTGAGAGGAAGTGGCGATTGTGCCTTACCGAGGCACATCAACAGGATCAGAATATTAATCATATATGACAATGCGGCTCCTATAGTGGCTGTAGGGGTTAAACCAGGAATATATGAGAATAATATAATCATTCTGACATAGTGCCGCCTAATGGCACCTGTCCAGGAATCAGGGGACGTCGCAATGAACACGTGTTGTCTAGACGTGCTGGTGTACAGTTCCATGAACTCCAGTCCTGCTCTAGAGTGACACATGAAGCTCCTTCACTTCATTCTCAGAGCCGTCCGATGAGTGTCCGTTGTTCAACGTACGTATACTTGATGTTCATTTTGGCATGATAATCAGTAGAATATTTCGTGACAACTGCTGGAAATAAGAAAGTAACTGCGCAAGCTGACTGGATTGTTAAAAGGTTACGGAGGTCTTGTTGAAGAACAGCATTTGGAATGAACGCAAGGTGCGTGGAAACTCCAATTTGCATAGCGGTGATATTGTTGGACGTAGTGTAGGAGGTGTAGTGATGTTTACATTGCGTAAATTTTCCCTATTCTGACGAGAATTGAGGACCGCACGTACACAGGTGGTGGTGCTGTGTGTGTGTGTAGTGGGAGGCGTGTGCAGCTTCGTGTACGTGGCCTGCCATATTGATCAGGAGCCGCTCTGCCGCTGCCTCTTCATCGCTCTGCTGCGAGCTACACAGGGGCTTTGCGGTGCCACTGTCTCTACGATCCATGAGGATATCTTAATCCTGGTGGGCCCAAGAAAACTGGGATTTACGGAATAGTGACTTATCCAAACACTTCTCTACGATCCATGAGGATATCTTAATCCTGGTGGGCCCAAGAAAACTGGGATTTACGGAATAGTGACTTACCCAAACACTTCTCTACGATCCATGAGGATATCTTAATCCTGGTTGGCTTAAGAAAACTGGGATTTATGGAATAGTGACTTACCCAAACACTTCTTTACGCTCCATGAGGATATCTTAATCCTGGTGGGCCCAAGAAAACTGGGATTTATGGAATAGTGACTTACCCAAACACTTATTTACGCTCCATGTAGATATCTTAATCCTGGTGGGCCTTAGAAAACTAAGATTTAGGGAATAGTGACTTGTTTATGTGGTAGCAACTTGTCCAAACGCTTCTCTACGCTTCATAAGGATATCTTAATCCTGGTGGGTCTCAAGAAATTTAGTGGCTCCGAAAATAAACTTGAATTTAAGAAATAGTAACCCGCCTACGTTATTCATTTTTCCAAACGGCTCTCTACACTTGATGAGAATTTCTTAATGCTAGTGTGGGTGGGAAGAAAAATGTGAATTTAGTGAATCTCAGCTTCTTTAGGGCAGTATCAATTCAACCAAGTGACAGTGTCTTGATATCCTTATGTGCTTGCCCTGTTAATAATCTATTATTTTTACGTGAACTGATTGATATTTTTGATAACATTTGTGCTTTCAGAAATAAAATAAAGATATCAGACGAAATTTGGACATCCGTGTACATAGAAATTTAATCAGCACTTCTGTGTCAGTTTAGCTGAAGATAGTCCCTAACTTTCTTTGCTAATTTTGAGACACTCTACGAGAAAGAGCTTTAGTACCGCGCAAACACTGGCAACTTTCAAAAGTGGCTCAATTTAATCACTGGCAGCAGGACTGAGTTAACTTTACGTAAAAACTCGGATATTTGACTTTCAATTCAATTAAGATGACTTTTTCCCAACTCTACTAATAACTTCGATGTTTAATACCAAATTCGATTGAGATAACTTTTTTTCGCGGCAGTGAGACTTGTCAGAAAGATAGCCGGAGGCGAGCAAAGTTGATGGTTAAACCGTAAGTCGCAATTTATTATTTGAATCGAAGGAGGACTTTGAATGTTTGTTATACTTTCATTTGAGTTATATGTTCTGAAATCTCAAACTTTGCGAAATATCTATTTGTTTTATATCTTCTTGTTTGTGAACGGAAACCTGAGGAAAAGAGGCAAGGTCAATCTAGAAATGTGACATCCCACTCAGTCTGAGAAGATTCCTGACATAACAGTGACTGGAATAATATATTGCAGTCTAAACTACAACTATTGGGCCCGGTACCACAATTCCGAGCCTTAACGATGGGCATATGGTCTCATAGACTTGAGATATTGTAAGGTGCTGGAGCACGGCCCTAAACTCGCTCGATTACGAATGTTAATTATGTAGACACACCAAAAAGCAATGGACAGAATGTGTGCAAAAGCCTGTGGACTTCCTGGACCAAACTAAAGGTTCAAACTATTATTCTTGAAGGAGACAATAGAAACATATTGACCCTAAAGTTAATTTTTCTATTATCATTGTATTTTCTTCTGGATTCTAACGCTATAACAAGGACATCTTGAGATGAATTCAGTAAACATTTGTTTTAATGTTGTGTTTATCCTGGGTTTGAACTTTAAAATATGCACATCTTGAGACAAGATCAGTAAAGCTTGCGAGTTCACAAGGTGGTTCTGGGCACACAGTTGGGAGTCCTGAATTACCCTCATGATATGCGTCCTCACGTTGCCTCTAAATTGAGGGGATTTGCTGTAGGTTTTTGTGTTGGCATATCTGTCGTTCCTTACTCCTGTGTGAACGTGTGTATGGATCAGCTGCTGCAATGTGCACACTGTGGAAACGTTGCAGTGACTCGCTTCCCGGATGATGTTGGCTTTATGAAGCATGTGTTCATGTGAATCTTTGAACTACGTTGATATCTGTAAAAAATAAAGCTAAAAGCCTCCTTTTTATTATTTGTCAATATATTGTGGGTTATCACTCATTGTCTATGAGTGTTTCTTGCACACTGGAGTTTGACACTCGAGGTATTTTTAAAGTAAAAGTTATTCTTTATTACCTATTGTAAAGGAAAAATTTACAGCCCCAAGTTTCTTTTAGGGAATGGCCTCAGACTCTTTCTTAACTCTGATTTAAGGGAGACTAATAATATTATTGATATAAATAATATAATATATATAATTACTATTAAAGATACTATTTAATATTAATTATCTCTCAATTTATGAAAACCTATAATTAATAATGAACGAAATTTAATGCATGATTAATCTTGACTCAAACTAAGAGAAGGGATTGCTTATGACAATACAGACCGAGGAACGAAATAAATGGAACTGTTTTCAGCCCTCAACAATTAAACAGGACTACACAATTAACGATCTCTTTATATGTCTCTATACTTCTATGTACCTACACCTATGCTCAACTGACACGGGTATTAGGTGCAGCAGAAGAGGTCAGGCCTGACGGAGAAGAAAATACATTTGCTTTATTTAAGAATAAACGAATATTATAAATCTAAGCTATCAGTGTTTCTCAAGTTTCCCCATAATGCAGGGCTACTAAGTCTCACCGATTGTGGGGCTGATGGATAGCGCGATGAAAGTTCAAAACAGGGCGACTAACAAAAGAAACGAAGAAAAAGAATTTGCGTGAAAGAAAGTCTGATCCATTTACTGGCAACCTTAACCCTTTCAGTACCAGCGGTACATGTATGTCCCAGTAAAAATTCTCGTCACCTGCTTGCTTTTAGTGTTCGTTTGCTTAACACGTTGAGTGCGATACGACCCGCCGGTGGGTCACTCAGGTTAGGTTCTATAATTTTTTCAAGGCTTTCTAGTGACTGTGTGTACAAAGTAAAGATTTGCACCGGCTAGGTAATCGCAGGCAACGTGTTAACACGTTAACCGCCACATGTACCACCGGTGGTACATTTGAGGATTTCACTTACCGCCGCATGTACCACCGGTGGTACATTTCCAAATTTTTAATAATTATTTTCAAAAATTAATTTAAAATATTTACGGAAGGTTAAATGATAAAGTCGTAAAATGGTAAAGTCGTGGCGGTAGTGACAAATCTCTGATATCAGGCATGGCGGTTAACGTGTTAACCCTTTCAGTACCAGCGGTACATATATGTCCCACCCTATTTGGGGGGTGAGGGGGGTCGGAGGGTCACCAAAAATTTTTTGATAACTAATGTGAACCCATAGACCAAGAATATATGCTTGGCAGTTCTGTAAATCTTCCCAATTAATTTGATACTGAAAGGGTTAAGATCTCCTTTTAAGTGCCACTAAGTGGTGCCGTCGCCTCAACACGAACGCTGCTGTCCTAAATAATGCGTGTTTTTCACAGTAGAGCGTCATACAGCATCAGCACTCCTTATACGTATAAACGGTCGATCTGTTCTGTACCTTTTGAGCAGAATACTTCTGCGCTTATTTCATGTTGCTCCATGTGACGTTCAATTTAGCTTATTTGATTGTCGTTTATGGTCTCAAATTTAGGCGTTGTTTTTCCACACAGTATTTCGTTACCTTGTGAATACTAAATGGACCAGCTCCACTGAAGCGGCTAGATATTATGTGTTTTGCCTTGATTAGAAGAGCTGCACCCTCGTCTTGAAGCTAGACGTTTCGGCTAGGTAGCTCCTATTCCTTAGAATGGCAGTCTGCAATTAAACTTGCATTGCTGGGACTGCTGAATTGCAGCGCCGTTTGGTGTCGCAATTCCAGTCCTGTTTTGTTGGTACTGGCGGATTGAACGGCTGCTCCGTGTCTCCGGTTTTGGCTTTGCTTCAACTATTGTTAACTAGAAGGATTTAGAAATCTTGTAACTCGCTTCCTTGATGCGTACCGTAGCTATTACGTTGTAATGATGCTCAGCTGTGGGTGAACTTGACTGGTCTGAACTTTTATAACTACTGCCGAACTGTTGGTTGGATCCGTCGCAAGCTGGGCCCGTTACCAGGACCCGTGGTACGTAGACAACGTCATCGCCCGTGCGAAGACGTCTGCTGCCAAGACAGTCGTGTTCACTACATGGTAGCACCATCTATCATGAGTGACTTGTGCTCGCGAGCAGGCATTATCCCGTTAATGAGGGAGACCGCAGCTTATAAGGAAATGTTCTCAGTATTGCATCCCCGTGCAAGGAATTACGATGTGTTCGTAATAAACCTCTCGGGACTGAAGAAGATTCTCCTTCAGCGAATCTTGGAACCAACGATTCTGCATTTCTAGATGGAGATATCAGCGGTGGCGGTCCTAATTATTGATGACTTAAGCTACTTTTGTCAGATTTAGCTACACTAGCTCTGACAATCTGTTCTTCAAGCCTTCGAGTTATGCGAGATTTTTCTTTCATTTTCCCGCTTTAGTTTTTGGGTCCTCGGATGACTAGTGATGTCGGTGAGCTGATGCTGCAGCGGTACCTTCTGTTTGTCTCCTTTCTCTGGTTGGTTTGATGCGAGGTGATCATTCTCAGTCCAATCGTGGTTTTCCGTCAGTGGGTGCATGATATTAATTGGAATGATATTTATAAGCCTGGTGAGACGTTCTTCTGCTTTTCGTGAACAAAATTAGTGCAAAGAAATTAGTTTTCATTGCAGGTGAGCGAACGCACTCTCTCGCGGTGCCTCTGATCCATGGTTGACACAGGCGTGTTATTAGGCGCCTGTTGGTGTTATATTGAGGCTGTCCTACGGTATTGAGGCGCTGCTTTTGATCTGTAGTTATAAAATGAAAGGCATTGACTTGTGCAATATTGCTGCACTTCGCATCCAAGTATTTAGCGACTTGACTGAACACTTTATTTCACGTGTGCACCAATATTCATAATTTTATTGCAGCATTCTGAAGTGCTTAATAGTTGTACAAGAAACACATACAGACACCACTCGAGTTCGGAAGATTTTGGCATATATGTGTATATATATATATATATATATATATATATATATATATATATATATATATATATATATATATATATATATATATATATATATATATATATATATATAAAATAGTGTAGCCGCGCTGTCGTCTTAGGTTAACATCGACGCGGGTTTCCGTGAGTTCGAGTATGAGGGCAAGTTATTATTTTTAAGATTTGACACGACCTGTATCAATGTGTGCTCTCAATGAAATGTTTCTATTGAATTAAGCATGCTTAGATATAGGAACATTTTCATTGATGAAGTAATAAATCGCGGCGAGGTGTTATCCAAATTTCTACACTTCGGCCAACAAATGCTTGAAACTGTGCACGAAATCCATTGCTGCGTGTCTGGTGCTTGCCTCATGCGAGGGCATATGCTAGCTTCCCTTTGAAAATATTTATCATTGTTTATGTCCGTTTTTGAATATTCGTTGAACGTCATGAGCTGGTGTCTGAAGTAGCCTGTATGGTGTACTCAGAGCTGAGTGTACTCAGTTCGGGACTGCCGCGTGTGAATGTCACCGTCTGCCCATCGTGTACATAAGGTGTGTGCAACTGTCGAATAGTGTGCGTATTTTCATCGGTATGATTGCTAGGAATTTGTTGCAGAAATAATTTCCATGTTTTATATTAAAGACTTGTTTGTTTTATTCATATATCAAATGTCTGAGTAGCCTTCCTTCAAGGCGGGCGAGTTGTTTCTCCAAAGCAAGTTCAATTCCTCGTGCGAAAAAACAATCTATCTGTCATGCACAAGCTTGTAGGCTTACAGGAACACCGCGGAAGCGAGAGTGAAAAACCTTTTCTTTTGAACAACTGGCATTTACAGCGACTTTCCTCATCTAGCCCTACGCCAATAGATACTAGTAATAGCTATTCGTAGCGCACAGCATTGCTATCATCAGCGTTTTTAGCTTATGTTGACTCAAAGTGTTAGTGTAGTAATTCATATTAGTTGGTGCTGTTCAATGGTAAGCATCCTCATGTGCGAAAGTACTGTGAATTTAACTGTGCATGGGTGGCAGATAAGGTCCCGTGCGAACACAACTGTTCGAATGAGTCTTGTGACGCTGTTGCCATCTCACAGCTCGAGTTAAACATCTTCGTACCTCACACCAAGTACGTACGTGTCACATGGAGGCAGGCGGACTCGTGTAGATGCAGTTAGATTTGAGGCTGGCATCGCTTGCAACATCGTCACTAGTCGTGTGATGTTAGCCTCAAGAATTGAAAACCCGATGCCATGTATTGTAAATTTATACTGTACTCTGTGATTCTGTAGTGTGTGATACATCGGAATAAAGTGGATTGGTTTATTTTTATTATTGGTGTTGTGAGCAGTGGGTACCCACTCCCAAACCTCACGGAGCGGCGCTAGTGCCCTCCGCCCTGTCTGTCTGGGAGCCAATGGATGAGTTGTGTTTTTTGTGACCGCAACTCCGCCCGCTTCATCGCGGTCAATCAGACCTTGCACATCCGCCTCGGACTCGGCCTTTTTTCCTTCCATCGATCAGTAAAACGCATGCCCTCTGTTTTTTTACACGAACGTGTGCTAATGTTTTGGTGCTGGAGGTTTCTTTCGTGAAGTGGTGAGGAGCTTCATTATCTCGAAACTTTGATTGAATTTTTTTTCAATATCTAGTGTGACGTTTTTGCAAAGTTCTTGTTAACAGTGGCGTTCATTGTGTTTTCACTGAACGGCATGATTTAATGAGTTCACGTAGAAGAATTAGCGTAGAAAAATACAAGTACAGGTAATTTATCTAGTGCAATTATACTACATACCATATGCCCTCGAGCAGTTTTCCATCATCCTTCACCAATGTATGTTGAAATTTAGTGCGTCTTTTAATCAAAGTCTTGAATTCGGAGGAATGTCGTTGCCTTCTCTTTGTGTTAAACGCCAGACAAAGGTGGCTCATCTGATGCAGTTAGAGCTGCTCTGAACGCTGCCTCAGTGAGTCACAGCTGAGCCCAACACTCGCTATTGTTGAATTTCCTGGACTCAGTCCTTGTTTCTAACTTCTGAATGCTCGCAGTCATTGCTGCTCCACGTGCTATTTGTCGTGAGCATCGTCCGAGTAGTTTAGTTATACAGTAGATAATTTAGGTACCGTAGGAATCGGTACGTAGAATTGGTTCTTCAGTGCCTCAGTACAAGATTGTAACATGAGTCTATCTCACCATTTAATAGAGGTTATGTGCTTTACGACTGTCTGTTCTTATGTCAGTGACAGTAAATGCGCGCACTAAAAGGACCAAAATATTAAGATTGCTTCCTGTATTTGGATGGCCCACAGGATTTCCAGAAAAAAGGCCCACAAAATAGAAGATATCTTTTGGTAAGTATTACTGTATGTGTTACTGACGAATAAATGCGTGGATGATTTTAAGAGAATACGCTGATGTTATTGCTATTTAGTCAATTTATGGAAAGGGCTATTGTTTGAGAGCATCAAAGACATGTCGTCGCTCCATTGTTGCACAAACTCTGCCTATTGAGTCGTGCTTAACTCTCTAGCTCACAAGTTTCGAGTGACTTGTAAGAGTGATAGTGCTGCAATGGAGAGAAACGTAAAGTTAATTGCTTTCCTGGAATTGGTATTGCAACGTACGTTTGATCCCTGCTACTGAAAGAATTTATTTGAATTTCTCTCATGTGTGATTGTTTTTAGTCTCTACTTCGTTGTCTAATTTTAATTTACTTCTGAATAGATACATTGCAGGTCAAAATGATAAGACCATTTACGAAGTACCAAAATTTGAATCATATTTTAAACAATTTGAAATAAAATTGTTGTGCAGAGTTCTAATATAGGTTAGATGAATAATGGATAAGCAAACAAGTAGATCTCTTAACATTTTATCACGGAAAAAGAACAGAAATTAAGCTTTTGCTAAATACAGCTGGTCAAAATTATAAGACCAAACAATAAATTTATGAATAGATTTACATGGAACGTTACAAAAACATTTTAATAACTAGTGTATCCTCCATTATTATTGATTAGTTGAAAAATTCGCTTGGGCATGCTGGTTACAAGCTTTTGTACGAGGTCCACTGGGACTTTGCCCCAAGTATTGAGCACAGCCTTACGAAGACCCTCTTTGGTCTCAAATTGTAATCCATCTTTATAAACTTCTTTGGCCATCCATCCCCAAAGATTTTCGATCGGGTTGAGATCTGGAGAACAAGGTGGATGGTTCAAGAGTTGGACATTATTAACATTAAATAATTGTTTCCAATAGCGAGCGTTGTGGACTGCTGCATTGTTTTGTTGGAAAATTCAATTTTCTCCATACATCCTAGGACACTCAGTGAAGATAGAAGCACGTTCAAGCATGGTGACGTATCCGGCAGACGTTTGGCGACCTTCCATAAGCTGTAATTCAAGCGTCCCATTGAAAGAGAAAGCTCCCTACACCATCAATGATCTTTCTCTGCTATGCCTTGTTGAATAAGTTTCATTTGGAACAGATTTGTCATGCCAGTAGTGCTGAAATCCATCACGACCATCGAGTTTAAACTTTTTCTCGTCAGAAAACACAACTTTCTTCTATTTTTCTATAGTCCATATCTGGTACTTTCCAGCAAATTGCATGCGGGAGGCTTTGTGGCGAAGAAGAAGACGGGCTTTTGCAATCGTTTTAATTTATTAAAACCCTTATTATTTAAATGTCGAATTATACGAGAACTACAGTCGACATCAGTTTTGGCTTTTATTTGCCTTGAAGTTCTGTTTGTGTTCTTCTTAACCTCCCTTCTTATTCGTCTCTCAAGAGCAGGAGTGATCTTCTTGGGGTGAACGGTCGATTTTTTCGTTCCATATTCAGTAAGATTTTTCAAGAAGTTTGTGACCACAGTTTTAGTCTCATTTAGTTCACTTGTAATTACTCTATGTGACATGCCACGTTTTTCGAGTTCCACTATTCTACCCCGCTCATAATCTGTTAAAACTTGTCCTCTAGCCATATAGAA
>VCRD01000109.1:82479-131941 GCA_006783055.1 Trinorchestia longiramus
TAGCTGTCACTCTGACGCCATGGCTCTCCCGTCAACTGTCCTCACGCCCCTGTCGTCCGTGTGAGGGATGTGCTGTGTGCCCCCCCTCACTCTGTCTGCTCTCCTCCTACTGAGATGCAGAGCTCTTTCTGCTCCTTCACGAACGTGTTCTTGTAACGGATGTGTTGGCATCCAGTTGGACATGGCTAGTTCACAAGAGTGTGCAGAGTTGTGCCTTTTTTGATGAAGTATTGGAATACATGTAATACGCACGTAATTTCATCGGACTTCTGGGTCTGGGTGAAGTCTTCAATGTGTGAATCGTTAAGGTATATAGCGTGCTTTGCAAACACCAGCGATTCAGATCTTCAGTAGCATACAGTATTGAACACTGCATTTTTGGAAAAGTTATTACTACATCGTAGCTGCCAGCGAGACACGAATGACAAGCTAACTTTTAGAGTCCGTATGGATTAAAAGTTGTCAGTAGAGATATACTCTAACAGGAGCTAAGGGAAATTTTTGGTTGCCATGAATAAAAAAATCTGATGTTTGTGTACTGCATTGTTATAACTGACCTCTCTGGCCTGTCTGAAGTAATGAGAATAATTTGTGTCGGGGATGGGAATTACTCTTTCAGAGAAACTCACTGACCTCATCACAAGTGATGCAGTAATAATCAATTCGGTACAAATTTTTGTTTAATTTTTGACCAAATTTGAAATGTATGTAGGCATAACGGGGATATCCATTGGGTATTATTTTATAATCTACTAAAATTTACTGAAATATTCGAAGACTCTCGTTATTACACGTTAAGTGTGGTTGCCTAGCCGGTGCAAATCTTTACTTTGTACATACAGTCACTAGAAAGCTTTGAAAAAATTATAGAACCTAACCTGAGTGACCCACCGGTAGGTAATTTCCCATTTAACGTGTTAAGGTTGTGAATTTGGACTGGGTGTTGACTTTCTTTTGTATATTCATGGATATAAGGTTCAGGCCTAACCACATTGAGACTTTCACTGCACTCATGATAAACAAACGGCCTAGTCTTGAAATATGAACTCGGGGAGAATTTTATTTTGAAGCATGTTATTTTGCATGTAAGCTGAGTAGTGCTAGCAGAGATGACTCGTAGTTTGTTGAAATCTTGTCATGTCGAACTGTCTTCAAGTGGTTAGAGGTACGACGCCCTCTTTCTTATCAGTATTTTATCCAACGACTTTGTGAACTGGGAAGTCGTCTGAACTTGTGTGTTTTATATGGCGCCTTTCATGGAAACTTCATGAGGCGTAAATTTGGAGAAGGAGCTCTTGAAGCCTCGACATAGTCCCCAGCTCGCGCCTCCGCCCTGAACTGAACCTTTCCATTGTGAGCACCACACAGAATTTTGTTCGTGTTATCTGTGCAGAAATAATTGAGCATGTTTGTCAACGCATGACGTTGTGCATAAAGATTGTAGTTTTGCAAGATTTTGGCTGCGAACTTATTGTGATAACTCTAAAGTGCTGTGTTAAAACGAGTGGAGTCTGAGTGTGCCTGGGGCGCTTAGCATTTATTAGGTTGTTACAAAAATAATGGCCGATTTCAGAAGCTTTCCAAGTCTTCGAGCGGCCATTATTTTTGTAACAACCTAATACTTACGTTGTGGGAGCGCCAAATCGTGCCACAGTACCGAAGTACTTGATTATGTATGAAGGCGTAATTGTAATTTCTATAATTATATTTCAGCTTCTTGTATACATACAGCCGTTAACTACTGCGTGGTCTGAGAAATTCTTTTACGAACCTTACTCTGTTCTAATTCTGTCACATTTAAATTACCTCGTACAGTTGACCCGAATCAACATTTTTTCAATTTTTATTTTTGCTTCGTACTTTTCAAATTTTGCTTTTTATTTTCCCCATGTTTTGATTGATCTTCGTTTTGAGAGTTCTGCCTTAGCTGTGCAGCTGCGTGCCGCTCTACTGCTTGATTATTCATGACAAAACACCACATGAGTTGTGCACTCCGTCCTCACAGAGCCCAGCCCTACACCCAGAACTCAAAGCGTTGCAACTTGAGACCAACTTGTGTTGGCCGTAAAGTTCTCTGCCACCGCTAACGACACTCGGCTTTCAGCTGCTGCGCTCCCATTTGTCTCCACCATTCTGTGCCCAGAACAAAATTCCCTTCTAATTTGCGCTGTCCTTTTTTGCCTGCAGATGTCTTTGATGCTGTGCCAGTCTTTTTGTCTACGAATGTGGTCTGTGAGGTGCATTTTATAGATGTTCTTTTCAGGTTTTCACGGACGTTTGAGTAATGAAATGTTTTATGCCGTGTTATTTTAAATGTATTGCTCGAACGGTATTTGGTATGAAATAAAAATGACGGTATGCACCACACAAGGGGGCATTACATATACATTAACACGTTTGTTGATATTGCCTAGCTGGTGCAAATCTTTACTTTGTACATACTGTCACTAGAAAGCTTTGAAAAAATTACAGAACCTAACCTGAGTGACCCACCGGTGGGTCGCATCGCAACAAACGTGTTAAAAATGCGTTTTGGAATCTTCTATGCTCAAGTTCTGTATATGTTTTGATAACATTCAAGCAAACTGGTACTGGTTTACGACGCTTCATAATAATGTGACGCTGATGCAAAACTCAACGCCTCGCTCGTGTTCACAATCCTAGTTGTCCGTGCACGACCGCCAGCTTACCGCGGTGATGGAATAGTTTCCAGTCAAGTTTCCAAAACTAGGAGAACTTGTCTCATTGCTATTTATGTCTCTCGTGGCGTTCAGCGTTCTGTGCTAGCAGTGCACGACTGTTTTGAGTAACGAATTTGTTTTACGCCTCAGAGTTATCAAGAAGCTATAGTTGAGGTGCATTTTATTGTACTCCAGTGGTAAAACTTCATATAATTACAACCCATGTTCTTTTCTATGAATTGTTATTTTATAAAATGAAAGTGCACGAAAATCTTTCCAAGAACCTGGAAATGAAAGCAAAGCCTATGTGCAGTTGGAGCGACTGCTGGATTTTTGCAGAACCGCTTCTCTTTTCAGCGCGAGGCTGGAAGCGATGTTATAAAATTCATGACCGCTCGTCCCTTGAATCAGTTTCGTAAATTTTTGAGGATCTTTAAAGCTCGTTCCTTTTATCGCATTTGTGGCGTGCGCTGCGATTAGCGTTACTGTGGTAATATCTCAGAACGCAGTACGAGCTCTGCGCCGCTCTCTTTATGACATCTTAATCGCCCTGACCACCACCGCTGCTGCTGATGTTGCTGCTGCTGATGTTGCTGCTGCTGGTGCTGCTGCTGATGTTGCTGCTGCTGGTGCTGCTGCTGATGTTGCTGCTGCTGGTGCTGCTGCTGCTGCTGCTGATGTTGCTGCTGCTGATGTTGCTGCTGCTGATGTTGCTGCTGCTGATGTTGCTGCGGGTGCTGCTGCTGATGTTGCTGCTGCTGCGGGTGCTGCTGCTGATGATGTTGCTGCTGCTGCTGATGATGTTGCTGCTGCTGCTGATGATGATGTTGCTGCTGGGGTTGTCCAACCAGCTGCTCTCTGGGGACTATTCACACTCAGGGTCTTGATCTGCAGCCGCTTTTCAGGATTTAATTAGCTAATTTTCGCAGAGGTTCGACCATTAAACGAGTGATTCCTGAGTGATTGTCTTCTCTGCTCTATGTGTGGTCTGGTGATCTACAAAAAAAATATGAAAGCTAATTCCTAAGTTTAGAAGTGAATTACGTCTCAGTTATTCAGACGCCTCTCATATCAAATCTGTGTTTGATGTACAAATTAAATTCTGATATGTACACCAAATTGTGAGTATTACTGTGAATGTTCGGATCCATGTCTTGCCTGGCGCACAATGCGCTGCAATAAGTGTGGTGAGATGCTTTGCAGCCCTGGTGCAGGGTAGCGTGTACAGCGTGTACACGGTTCACTCTTTACAGACATGCAAAAAGCCGGGATTATAGGTAGTCCTTTGTTGATATGTCTGACTCACTCTGAGGAGCAAAGCCAATCTAAGATAATTTACCGTGCACTGAAAGGGATTTTTTCATTGAGTTCGGTATATATCCAAAAGCTACATTTTCTATTGTACGCGTGTTTTTTTATCGTCTTTTTTGATGTCATATATTTTATTACGATTTCACTCATTTTTGTCTACAAAATTACGTGGAAAATCGCGCTTACTCGATACTATCCATTGGAAGGCATTTCATTCGATTTTTCCATTGACTTTTCCATGCAACTTTCATGGCGGAATTGAGTTGTTTTTCAAGTATTGAAATGCTCGCGTTTGTTGGCAAGGACAATAGGATACCTCATCCTCTCGTGAGGTATCCAGGTTACTCTGAAGTCATCCAACCAAACCTCATTTATTGAGGGGGAGGTTGTGGGTGTGAAGTGTCCCCCAGCGTCACCCCCGTTGTGTGGAGTTTCCTCTTCCAAGGGGACCTCATATACACCGCGCTCTTCAAGGTGCTCCCAGGACGCGTCCTTTGAAGCCAAATTTACCATGGAAATGAAGGTAAAATTGCCTTCCTGCTTCCCTGTTTGAGGTGGCAACTACGGTTGTAGTCATTCCAACTTGATTCTCGGTCCGAAATGCTCCTGTGGGGCTGTAGAAATTCAGACCGCATTTTGTCAGTGAATCAAGAACAAAAATGAAGTAATTTCGTCGGTAACAAAAGTTTATTTCTTCAGTAGCGTAGGGAAAAAATAGGCTTCCGTGCCACTGAAGTGTCAAATTGACATCATCCATAACGGGTTCCGAGTAGAAAAACATTGCCTCAAAATATAAAAGCTTCAATAGACTGAAAGACCAACAATAAAACTTACTTATTGAATTAACTTCTCATGAAATTGTTGGACGAAAAGGACCACCTATATGTAAGACTATTCGTTCTCTCTGGAATCATATTAATCTGCAATTTTTTTAAATCCGAGTTTGAGTTTCATGTATTTCATGGAGACCTTACCCTCCGCAAGTGCATTTCACAACTGATACTGCACACTAACTCGTGCGTGAACATTTTATATATTTTTATATTGCGGGCCAATCTCAAGTACGCCTACGTGTAACTAGGCAATAATCACTAGGGATGCTTTTAACAAACCAAGTATGAATTTACATGTGTTGTACGTTAACACGTTTGTTGCGATGCGACCCACCGGTGGGTCACTTAGGTTAGGTTCTGTAATTTTTTCCAAGTCTTTTAGTGATTATGTGTACAAAGTAAAGATTTGCACCGGCTAGGCAATCGCAACAAACGTGTTAAAGTAGTGACCTTAATGTCGTTGATTTATGTAGCTTAACACGTTTCCTGCGATTGCCTAGCCGGTGCAAATCTTTACTTTGTACTCATAGTCCCTAGAACGCTTTGAAAAAATTACAGAACCTAACCTGAGTGACCCACCGGTGGGTCACTTCGCAGGAAATGTGTCAAGAAGCTATACTTTCCGGGTTATGATGCAAGTGTTAAACTTTTCACTTTTATAAAAGATCAAACTTCATAACCATGATTAGGTAGCCGCACTTCACTGTTGCTAGAATTTTTCCAGCAGCAGCTGAAAAAATTCCAGTTGTAGATTTTTTCCGGCAGTAAGCAGCATGTTTCTGATGTTTATTACAGACTCCTCTGTGGAGTAGATCTCAAAGACCGGTGTACTTTTTTCAACTGCTTCACGACATTGCGAGGCTAAGACGTCGTCTGCCTGGTCGAGTAGAATTTGCTTCGTTGGCATCGGAGTTTTGTATTGATCTTGTAACGGGTTCTGGCGTTGCCTTGGAATGTGTCGCAAGATGATGACGTACGAAGGGATCGCGATGCACTGAACATGGAGGTCGTGTGTAGGGTGGTAGCTGATGATGCAGGCTTGTGAAGATAGCCGTCGACTGTGCCAGCATGGCAAGGGTTCATTCTAGCAAGCCGCTACAGGGGCGACAGCAAACATTCTCGCTCGACTGCGCAGCTTGTTGGCTGATAGGCGGAGGACGACGTTGTCTCCCCTGGGACGCGCTACTGAAAAGATTCAAATCAAATTTGAGGGCTGGAGCTCGTCTATGAATATTCGATCTGTGCCTGATTTGGTGCCGGGCTTGCGGGACTCTCTCGTTCAGGTGGTCTCTCCTTACTCGCATCTCCATCTTCATGAATAAATCGCATCGGAACAGTGTGCTCTGCGGACTTCAGTTGCTGAAACTCGTGTTTTGCATCTCGTTGCATGAATTTTACTGTCATCAATTGTCCAGCATTTTGTGGTCAGTAGCGTTCTTTGGCTCTTGTATCGCAGCTGCTCACTCACCGAGTAGGTCAATTTTTCTTCTAGTTGTTTTTCATCTCGTTGAAGTGGCTTACTTTGAACATACTTTGCTGGTGCGTCTCCGACTTATTCCTGCCTACTTTTATCATTTTTTCGCCTCTCTGAGATGTTAACCTGCAAATCATAAACGTTTGCACTTCTACATGAGCCGGTTTATACGTGCATCGAGAGCTTGAAGTCTTTTTCATTTCATGTCTCCTACAACACTGTTACTACAAATATCATAAGCGTGCTGATTATATCATTGCTATTGTGCAATATTCGTGTTTGTAGATATTCCATGCAATAAAAATCTGTCTTCGAAATCTTATTTTGCTTCAATTTAAGGGTCATATTTGCTACACACCTCATGTGTTCCTGAATATTTGCATTGTATGCTTTACAATGTTCTTTGAACGTCAAATTAATGTATTTTAATTCTTGTTGAGGTGCCAGAGTGACCTCATATTCTTTCGTATTCTTGCGATGTCCAGACACCTTCTCTGGCTCACACCGCTCCGAACTTCTGCTTCGACCGCCTCAGCGCGCAACTCAGCTTCTAAGGCTGTGGGGGAGCCTAATTACCTCCAGTCCTGGCGAGCCATTCATCGTGGACTTGTCCTGGATCTGAAGTGGTTGCTGGTGCTGGCAGCGCTCCATGTTGGTCGATTACGCCTTTGCCGAGACGAGCAATTCGGTTCAACACAGTATGCTCAATTTTAGCTGCAACAATTTTCAATATCCATCAAGGATCAGGCTATATTTATTCATCATTTCCCTATAGTCTGCTCCGTCTGAAAGAGCCTTTACATTATTTTTTAGCTCCCTTCCAAGTTGATTTTGCCTCTGCCGAAGGCGAGACGATCTTTCATTTGACACTCTGTTCGTTATGTATAGATTTATAGCTCAGCCCTCGTATTTGTGGTAAGGATGGGGCTTTTCATCTTGCCTCTCGGGGCGTAAGTGGTTCCTGCTTTTGGCAGTCAGGGCGCTTTACTCGTGGATTGCGGCTCTGTAGAACCGGAGAGTGCGGATCGAAGGGCAGCAATTTGCTGGCACTGGGGAGAGCGATGTGTGCCGTCGACATCAAAGAATCCCCTGTGTCTGTTTCCCTCCACGCTGTCGTGGGTTGAGGAGGGGTTTCTTGTTTGCAGGTTCCGTGAGGGTGCAGTACTGAACATGTTAACTGTGTGCGCTAGTGCGTGCACAGTCCCTCAGTATCCCTATGTGTGATCATGAGGGTCAAAATATCTTAGTTCATGTCAAACAAGTTTCAACCGAGCAGTAATTTCTTGTAGTTGTTCTGTAATACTCTCATACATTACATTTACCTGAGATTTGAAAAGACTAACTAAATATTGATGTATTAGAAATAGACATTAAAACCTAGTATTGACAGCTTTCTAGGAGATGAAGTTGATTATCATGATATCTGGTAGCCGAGACCGAGACCGACTTCCCGCGCCGGTCGCTTCCATTCATCGTCAGTTTACTTCAGTCTTCTATTTTCGGCGTCTTTGAGATGCCGCCTGCTAGTGTTTTAATCATTTCTGACCAAACACTGGTTAAGCTTCTTTGTATAATACATTGGATGGTTAATTATGTGGCGATTGCAATCTTTATTAGCGTTGGCTAATTTAGGTCATCTTATTTAATATGTGAGGGGGAAGAGTACTGTTCCAACGCGTTCTGGGGAAAGTTATCACCTACTTTCTCACCACTAGATGAGTAGTTTAGTCTGAATAAATTGCTTTTTTGTTGAATTTGATATCGGTGTTCGGAGATTGATATCTTCTATTTGTTTTATAATCAACGATGAAAAAAAACACGGAAATTGTCGTCTTGGCATGGAAAAAACTTATAACCTCCGCTTTCACATCGGCATAATCTTGTGTGAGGGTATAACAAGCAGAAGCGTGTGGACCGGTGCGCCGTCTTGTGTTTGCGCATCTGCAGCCGTTCCGCCAAATATTGCCGCCCCGGGCAACCATTCGACGTTTCCTTCCCTGCTCGAACTTGATGTTTCCGCTCGTGCCATGTTTGGGCGGAACGCGAACACTGTTCTTTAAGCCTACTTGCCTAGTGGGATGGCGTATGAAGCAGCCTTGTCTGTACGTATTTTTCATTACTTCAGGATTATCACAGGTTTCTCAGAAGTTACAATAGATAGAAAAATGTGAATCAGCAGCAAAGGCTGCTTAATCATTCAAGTTGCAGTGATTTTTCTCCTGTTTCTTTCTCCTGGGTAGCACTGACAATCGTACCACAGCTACACGAGTGCTTTATTTTAGGGATGTGGGCTTTATTGATCGAATTTTCATTCTTGAACGCTCATTAGTACTGTTGAGGTGTGTACAGCTGAGGTAAATTCCTTCACTTCTAATCTTTATCCATTAACTAGTAGACCCACTCGTGAAAAATTCACGTGGTTTTTACTGAATATTTCCGTTTGATTTGCCAGTGGATCCGAGCCCTGCGAAGAATCCACTCCACATTGAAGGGGAAGAACGCTAATAACGGAAAAAATGGCATATTTTATTGTAATCCTGTGCCTTTGGTATCCACAATACAATGCTTAACAATACAGATATACCAGTTCTATTGAATTCTTAGTCTAAGATAAACACTTTATTTCATCCCCTTAGTAATACCTCGTTTCCAATTAATTCCCCCTATATAAGTTATGCCTCGTTTCCGATGAATTCCCCTACCTAATTCAGTAGTTAGGGGACGCCAAATATGTTTATTTATAAATAAATGCACAACAACTTTTATTCTATGACATGTAAAGCAATATAAAGTTGAGAAACGTGTGATATAATTTTAAAGGAAACTAGACAGTTCCCGTGGAAGTTCCACGGTTTTAATTTTACTGATTTTAAATTAGTATGAAGACTACTGTATGAAAGATTGGCGAATTATTGTGCATTGAATGAATATTTTTAATTGATATATATATACAGGGTGGCCCATAATTAAGGTGCCTTTTTAAAATTATTATAGCTATAAAACTAAGAATGGTAAAGAGACTTGGTTAATTCAGAATGAAAGAAGAAATTTCAAAGTTTAATATAAATTTATAAATGAAACAAAATACGTTTAACTATGGAATGCAATATCTTTTAAATGACCTCCATTGTTAGCCAAACAATGGCGTGCTCTTTTAACGGTGCTGTTCGTTACTTTCCTTAATGTCTCTGGTGAAATGTTGTTGATCTCTTGAATGCTGTTTAGTTTCAATTGCTGTAAAGTATCAGGCATTTCAATGTAAACATTTTCCTTTAAGTATCCCCAGAGAAAGAAATCATGAGCATTTAGATCTGGAGATCGAGGTGCCCACGGTATATCACCAAAATGAGAAACTGTTAGGAAAAATTACTTTTAACATTTGCATTGTTTCTTTCGCTGTGTGCGCTGCAGCTCCATCTTGTTGGGAAAAGGTAATCTCTGTGTTATTATCTCCAATTTCAGGTATAAAATATTCTTGAATGATCTGTCTATACAGGTTTCCATTAACACAAATTGTATCACCATTAGCATCTTCAAAAAATATGGTCCAGTGATCCTCGAAGACGTGATGCCACACCATACTGTTACTTTAGTTGAGTGAAGTGGACGTTCATGAATTTCTTTTGGATTTTCTGAAGGCCAGAATCTAATTTTGCTTATTAACAAAAACACTGAGGTAAAAATGTGCCTCATCAGTCATTATTAAATTCTTGACAAAGTTTTCATTTTCTGCAAGCTGCAGAAATTATTTGCAAAATTTAATCGCTTTTGGCAGTCCGTAAATTGGAGTTCTTGAGTTAATTGAATTTTATACGGATGATACTTTAGATCTTGTACCAAAAATACGTTGCAGGCAGGTACATGACATTTTCAGTTGAATTGAACGTCTCCTAGTTGACGTTTTGGGACTCGTTGCAACAAGCTGAATTGAAGCACCAGTTGCCTAGTGGGATGGCGTATGAAGCTCCACACAATGTTGTCTGTCTGCTGTTGTCCCAGTTTCTCTAAATTTCAATACCAGTTTTTTATACACTTCTTTGAAGGAGTTCTTTCAATACCATCAATATTCCTGTAATTCCTCAGAACTGCAGTAACCGAACAATTACGTCGGAACTAAAGTTCCACTATTTTTGCTCGTTCCATTGCGTAGCGATTTATTTTGGGGGGTGGATTTTATGGATTTTGTGGGCAGTATGTTGTGATTGTCGGTAGACTTGATACGCTGGTAGAAAACTTTGAAATCTCCTCATTCATTCTGAATTAACCAAATCTTTTTACCATTTGTAATTCTATAGCTATAATCTATACTATAATAAGAGCCCCGTCCGTCTGTATTCTAAGTGTTTATTACTGTCACAAGAAAAGTAAGTTACCTTAGCATGGAAACTACATTCGAACGAAAAAAAGACTGAATTGAGAGCGAAAAAGAAGAACGAGAGAAAGATTATCTCAAGAAAGATTTATAAATATTTTTTGCCACCATTTTTGATGACACGGGTACACTGCCGCGAAAAATTGAGACACACCGAAATGCATGCTAGAATAATAAGTGGAGTGGACGCACGAAAAGAAATGTTTTAAATTAGTTTGACCAGTAACCTGGCTACCACTTAGTATAAGGCCAAAGATTTTGGAAATTGAGTTATTGTTTTCGGAATTGTGATTTTCTTGAAAAGCTTCAAAGAGATAATAGAGGATATTTCAGAATAAAATTCCGGCAAAAAAAAGGCCAACATCGATAGAAACGTGTCCAACCGTAAGAGAGAAGCAGCAAGACTTCGACAGCAAGAAAGAGTTGTTCGTCCGGTAGAAAATTGATTCTCTTCCCAAGCCCAAAACTGATTCGTTTGGGAACAAATTATTAACCCATTTACGCCGAGAATAGGAAATGTATTCAGATTTGTTATAACTTTCAATAAAGGGTAAAATGGATGTAAAAGAAACAAAAATGACATCCATTTAGTTCTATAAAATATAATTTTTGAAATATGAGGCGTGATCATATGGACACGCTCGGCACGAGAGGGTACAAAAACTGTGAGGGTACAAAAACAACTGTGTTCATATGAACACGCTCGGCGTAAATGGGTTAACGGGCATTACACAAGTAGTTTTAAAAAGGTACCTTACTTATGGACCACCCTTTAGAACTTCCATTCTGCATTTTATCTACCGCTAACATGGCCATGTAAGAGAAGAAACCTAATAACAAAAAATTGAGAATTTTATAGTGATCCGGTGCCTTTGGTATCCACAATACAATGCATGTAATACATGCATACCCGTTCTGATTTCAGTTCAGTAATAGATAGGAAGTATGGGACGGACACACACAGATTCAGAGAGATGGAGATACATAGTCTATTATACCGTATGTCCCACAAAAACCCAAACCGAGTATTTATTTTCCCGTATCAGTAGTACCATCATTCGACTTACCGTATGCTCTTTTCTATAGATTAATTTTAAGGGATAATTTTGCTAGAAATTAAATGCTTATTGTATTCTTACGATAGTATTACTGATACGGGACATACGGGTTCGGGTTTTTGTGGGACATACTGCATATGAAGATAATAAAAGGGATTTAATGTTCGATAAATATTATTTGGTTGCTATGTAGGCAGGATACATAATGTGAAAAGGTGGGACACGATATATCTACATATATAATCGACTATGTATGTATCTCCATCTCTCTCTCTCTGTATCTGTGTGTCCGTCCTATTACTTCCTATCTATTACTGAAGAAAAATTATTGAACTGAAATCAGAAAGAGTACGCATGTATTCTAAGCATTGTATTGTGAATACCAGAGGCGCCGGATCACTATAAAATACTTCATTTTTCTGTTATCAGCTTTCTTCTTTTACACGGCCATGTTATCGGTAGATAAGGTACAGAATGAAAGTTCTGTAATATATTCATGAAAAATATTCAGTTTCTGACAGTACCACGGGTAAAACTGAAAAATGAATTTATTTCATGCATTCTTAATTTTGTTACTCTTAAATCAAGGAATTTAACGAGTACTATATAGGCAATTTATCGGTAGATGAGATACAGAATGGAAGTTCTGTATATATTAATGAAAAGTATTCATTTAAAACACAATAATTCGTCGTAAATCTTTGTTGCATTCATCTTTATAATAATTTCAAATTAGTCATCTATTCGTGAAATTTCCACAGGAACTGGCTAGTAAATATATTAACACATTGGATTTTATTGTATGTAGAGATTGTCTTTTTCGACATTATCTTGTTGGTGATTTTCTGAATTCAGAATGTTCTTTCATTCATTGTGTATATGAACCTTTTTGTGAAATTTCATCGAGAATTTCCTCTTTGCTGTTATTCATTGTTCGCTTTAGTAACGCGCACCATTCTAATCTGGAATATATTGGATTAGCTGTTGAAAGTTTGAATCCATCATTTGAGTCTTTAATTGTGAATATGGGATCCGTGAATTATATTTGAACCGTTGTGATTTCATAATTTTTTCATTAGTTTCCTCGTTGTGGAGCTGCAGTTGTTATTTGAGAATTTCCTGCGTGTTGTTTCATCACTCATCCTCGAGAATGTTCTCAATTTGATGAAGGCGTGCATGGAATTTTGATGAGGGAAATTCTAACTCGCCCCTCATCTGCGACGTCCTCATGCACTAGAATCTAGATTGTTATGGCAGCACTTGCCGTTAATTGTGCCCGTCTCTGAGGAAGCAGCCAGTCCAATGTGTGGGTAGCCCGCATTGTGTAGCCTGGCTACCGTCCTCTACATCAGCACTGCCATCTGCCTTCTACGCCGCCTGAAGCTTAGTTCAAATTTCCTTTAAGTGTCTCTTTTCGACTGGATTCGAGTATGTAAAATGCTTTGAAAATCTGACAGTTGGGCATCCTCTGGATCTGAGTCTGCCGAAGCAGATTTTTTGGGCATGTAAGATAGAAATTTTCCTTCGTACCAAAGGTTTGATAGGCTGAGCACATGTAAGTTAGGTCACACTTTTGGGTATCTTTTTTCAATGCATTGGGCTGATTATGACCATTGTAAGAATATTAGCTTTATCGAAGCTTTTTAGTAGTAATTCATTACCTTTTTTGACGGCATTATGGAAACTGAAAATACTATGTGCTTTCTACTAGATTGTAAGTCGAAAGTTCGAGTCACAAGCGCTCAGAACTGGAACAGTTTTGGTAATTTATTACACTACATGTTGGTCCTTTCCTTTAAGGGGTATTATTTCACATGGCATAACCTAAATACAGGAGAACATGGTCGCACGTCATAACCCTAGTATGCGGTGCCATGTACAAATTTACCTCTATTGCAGCCAGTCGATAGGTCTGCTTTATCTGGCAGCGCTGTGGTGCAGTGTGGGGGACATTATGGCACCCGCTTTAAATTGATGCGCACCATTACGCAACGTTACGGCTGGATCATCCTCTCGCTTCAATAAGTTGTACTAAATTGTTACGCTTGGCCGCCTCACTGTGTCAGCCTGTTGAAAATATCGCTAACGTAGCATGTCATGACCATCTAAAACACATAGAAGAATCACCCGGTCCTGCTGTAAAACTTGGGTCGAGAATAGTGACCGTTTTCTCTGCAAAACTTTACGAACGCTAAAGTATCTGACGAGCGACAAGCGTTCTTAAGGTCGCTTTAATAGCGTAAGCCTGGAGTATAAAATTTTCAATTTGAACTTCTGAAGCGAATTTTCTGTGACTAGTTTATTATTTGTTGTTTTGAAGTGCGCTCAAGAAGATATTTAAAGAAGAAAAAACTTCGTTTCAAACACATTATGATGTCACAGTTGTCTGTATGACATTTTTTTCTAACAGGAACTAGGTTCTTTGTAATATCTAAACTTATGACTCTCTTAATTTTTATAGGACCTATTATGAAATGTATCTTTGGGTCTTGTTTTAATGGCTCGAAGTGAACATAGTTTTTATTCTTGTTTAAATGGCTCAAAGTGAACATGGATTTTGTTCTTGTTTAAATGGCTTTTAATAAATAGTTTTTTTCATGTTTTAAGGATTGATATGAACATGCTATAGATCTAGTTTTAATTAATGGGTTATTATAAACATGGTTTTGGTTTTAATGGCTTATACTGAACATGGTTTGGGTTTTGATATTACTGAAGCTTTTACTGAACATAGCTTTAATAATTTTTTACTGGTTGATGGCGAACATGGTTTGGGTTTTTGCTTGAGTGGTCCGTAGTAGATATCACGTCTGTCCTTGCTTTTATAGACAATAATGAACAGCACTTCAAGACTTGCTTCAGTGGTTGAAATCGCGTCTTCTGAAGCAGCCAATTCTTTTGTATGCTTGTCGGGCGTACTGTGTTTTTCTTCCATTACTAAAGTTTGCCCCTCACCTCGTTGGGCTCTTGCAAACAAGTGCAAAACTTTGTCATGATCAAGAGAAGAAAAAGTTGCTCGAGGCTCCAAGTTTATTTTCTCTACGTCTCTAAAAACACTTGAAATTATAGCGGCTCTTGTGAGGTTCAGTTGTCGCTTCACTTCTACGATTTCTGTGCAAGTATGTTGAGGTCCCTTCTCTAATTCTGACAGCTTCATTGCGGAGAACAAGTGTCAAGGAGGGTTCGAACGAGCGTCATGATGACCTGTCCTATCGATTAATATCCTGTCGCAAAAAGCATGTCCTTAGCATATCGTTCAGCAAGCATCTTCTAAGTAAACGCTTGATGTGCTGTGAACGCAGTGTGTGCGGTATCATTTTGACCTGAACGACACACCGTGGCTTGCTGATTCTCAAGTTGCTAGGAAAATTTCATCTTTACCAGAAGTATCGAACATTTTTCGTGTTGAATTCACATTTGAGCGTATGAGGTAGACGTTGATACGGTATTAAATTTTATGTAGATTTCAGCATATCGGATGTGTTTTTCCTCGTCAGTATACCAGGCGATTGCAGCGTTCCTAAAAGGTGGTGTCGGTCACTCGACTTGTCCACTGCGAAATCAACAACGCTTGTGGAAGAACTTCATGAGTTTAGTTTTGTAGTTGATGTTCACTTTATTCTTAAATACCTCGTATTTTCGAGTCACTGCCACTGTTGCTACTCTTGTGAGTTAGTACGGTTGTAGAGCAATTATGCGACTAATCGTTGCTGTTCTATGATGTGTTGTATGAGCAGCCCCAGCTTCTCAGCAGCGTGCGTACGTGCCGCTAGTGAGCTACTGTTCCAGCTCAGTTCCAGGCGCTTCAAGCTCTTAAAACTTCCCGACCGCTTCTTGGTCACGATCCCGTAGCAGCGAGTTCGTTCTCACGTTTGTTTGTTTATATCAGTATGGGAATTATATAGTTTGTGTGTGTTAACTAAGTGCTCCAACAAATACGAAGATTACGAAGGTCCGTTCCATTAAATTTGATATTGTTGCCTGTTTTACACTAGTCATAAATGATACACTAACATTCGTACTGTTACAGTAAGCTATTGCGACCCAGTATGTGCACCCATGTCAGCCATCAAAACATGGTGACTTACAAGGACAGAGTCACGCTTCAACAGTTTTATGGGTGCTGGCTCTCTGGTGTGATGTAACCCGTATCAAAATGAATCATCCATAATTTCCCTACCCAGTGTGAGGGTCTTCCTGCCTTTAATAGGCCTGTCATATTATAACCTTGCAGTTACTTCAGCCCATCTTGCAGTTAACCAGAGTCTTTCAACCTCACGTGACTGTGTTCCATATATTTCCTGGACAAACATTGTTGTCATGGCATCTCTTCTAGGTCTCTTTGATGGTGGCCTTGCTTTGTGTTTTGCTCTCAGTTTGGCAGTTACTATAACTCAACTTTGTTGTCGTATTACATGACGGCCTAAAATTTCAAAGCCTATGTCACGTCGTATTAGAACGCGAGTCCGATGTTGAGGAATTAGGTCTTGGGCGTAATACGTTCCCATGATCTTATGTAAATCTATTTCATTTTTTCATCTCAAGGATTATAAATATGATACTTGACAGCATAATTTTTTATTTGTATAACATGATTGGCTGAAACTTGAGTAGCGCTTGATATAATTCTTTGGAAGTTTTTCTTTGTATTGCCAATGTAGATCATTCTATTCGGAAAACGATTCAATTGTGGAAGCAAACTTGTATCATGATGTTAGAGTTCTCTGTAGATACTGTCATATCTCAAAATTGCAATTTGAAAGAATTGCTACTTTTTTGAGATGGAAATCTCCATCAGAAAGCATGAACTATACTTGCGAATATATTTACCAGTCGTACTTCATATCAGTGGTTAAAGTTACGGTAGATAGTTCCACGCTTGAGATAGTCGCAAGTACTTGTATTTTGCAATATCATTGATGGTATCTGTTAGTTGGAAAACTTATAGAATTTGTTGTGTGCAGATTCATGTTTCGGAACGGTTTTGTCTATATTGCCAATATAATTCATATTTATGGTTTAGGTACATAGTAGATCAGCTTCGCTTCAAAATAGTGTTATCTTGCCATCAACTTGTCTAGTTCCTTGGACCGTTTTAAGGCGCATCTTGCTCTCCATTTTCAGCATATTTTCTTGTCTACTCTTACTTTTAACTCAGCTTGATTTAAGTATTGCAAGGACGGACTTGTTTAATAATCTAGGATGTGACGTCTCTTTACTTTAGAAACTTTTCTGAAGCCCTTGTTGAAGCAAGCGCCCTCCAGGGCTGGAGAGCGGGTCGAGTGTCGTTGAGGTGCGTGTATTCTACACCAGTGCTACTCAAAGTGCTGGTACGCGTACCGGCGCCGGGCCGCGAGCCATCAGGAAAGAAACAATAGCATAGTTCAAGTAATTTTGCTTTTTCTGCTGCTGTAAAGTTGATTGCAGTACTTTTATCTCCTTATTTTGTTAAACAGTGCTTGCCTTTTTTATATTCATTATACATATCGTTTCTAGTATAAAATATTACTAAAAAATATAATCGGTCCCTAACACATTGGAAAAAACTGCCGGTAAGCCGCATCAGATAGTCTGAGAAGCACTGCTGTAAAGTAAAGAAGCCCAAGCAAATTTACTCAGCATCTCAAGTCTGTGAAACTCCGTGTGTTTAGGCCTCAGGTTCATCAGCTTGATTGCAACGCATATTGAATTACTCGTGCTATTGTGTAGACGCATGGCTCGACATAAGCGTACAAAATCTACTGTATTTAGTGTTTTCTTAACGTATTATACTTACCTACGTGAATAGTAATATGCTTGCCCGTTTCGTACATCGAAAATGCTAGCTGAAGGGCGTGTAGAATTAAATTTATATTTTGTTTAGGCGAACAATTTACATTTACCCATGGTTTGGGGCTTCGGTTTCAAGTTTTACCCTAGCGAGTTCTTCTAAATGTACCAAATTTTGCTGTTATGATGTGTCGAGCTTGGTAATAAGTGGCATGTTAAGCTGTTCGTTTTAAGTTTTTGGTATCTTCCTCTCAAGTGTAACGTTCATTTGTGTTAAGTGCCATGAAGTTTTCAGTTAATTGCAATAAAAATAAAATTTTTGACATCACAACGTTGAGCGATTGACAAGTCAAATATAAATCATAACCCAAAGTTCACTCTGATTGGCATCCTCAAGTGTTTTATTTATTTTCAAACCTTGCTACAGCAATTCAAAGGAAAACATCGCTATTATATTATCCACTTGAGAATATCTAGCCCCTAAGGAAGTTACTGTTAACCTTTTTAAAAGAAAATGTTATATTATTTTTTTCCTTTCAGAGAAATTTGCTTCGTATCAAAGTTGTTTTTCAGTTTTTCCGGAGTATCTTGGTTGTTATAGACGCTCTGTGTTGTGTTTATTCTGGATGGACGTGTTGTTCATGTGTTGCCAGGTCAATACACGAATAAGAGGCAGCATCTCCTCATGCGGCGTCTCACGTCACTTCTTTTACGACACTTCCGCCTCCTACTCCCATGCTCCGTCTTTCTATTTCCATATTATTTATTCTGCGTGTGTCTCGCGTATTTGGTTGATAAACTATCTTGAGCTGTGATGTCAAACGCTCTGAGTCGTGTTCGTCGTCTGTCTTGTTGCTTTCCCACATTTCTGTGGTAATCGTAGTGAGGAAGTGGATTGCACGAGGTTCGTGCTGCTGCCCACAACCTCATCTTGTTAGCACAATCCACCCAGCTTAGCCTCTCTCCCAAATTATCTGCTAGCATCTTTTATTGCTAGCGCATTCTCAAATGAAGCTGTGCGTCTCATTCGAGACTCAGAGCAAGCGCCCAATGTTGTCGATGTGAGCAACGTCTTCATGCAGGCTACACGGTTCTAGGAACTCTTTGTTCAATGAAAACTTCTCAAAATTTATTTTCTGAATTGCACAATTTGTGTTAAGGTGTTTGTGGTTTTAATGAAATTAATATTTTGAAGATGTGTTTCAATCATTTTAATAGTAAGGATTAATTTAGTATTGAATTAATAATAACTAACAATGAAGGTAAAACACATGTGTTTTAACAAAATAGCCGAGCTTAGAATGTTAGTCAGAAGTACTGCATGTATACAGAAGCCAAGTAGCTCGATTGTATGTCGATTTTATGTGTTGCATCCAACGTACAAACCATAATGTCTTCCTCCTTTCTTTATGCGAAGTTGCTTTGGTAAGCTACACAGAAACTAATTCAGAGAATAGAAATGCATGAATAGAATGTACTTACATGTGTAGCTTCTACCTCCGGGATGTGCATGAAATCAGGGCTGTGGCGTCGGAGTCGTGAGAAAACTAGTACTAAAGAGTAGAAGTAAGAGTCTGAGTTCGATTTCGTAAAAGTTAATGAGTCCAACTTGACAGCCCAGCAGGAAATGCATCCTAGACTGTTGAGGGACATGCGGGCACAGTCAACACGTCACCAGAAGTGTTTGCTGTATCCTGGACCTGGTAGAAGCAAGCACGACTCTCTTGCTATGTAGAAATTCATTCATCCAAGGCGTTCTCCAATATCTGAAATTTCTGAAATAAACAATCTGTGATTATAATCTGATTTTATTTTAGGTGGTGCATCAGTTTAATGATATGCGCAGTCAACATACACAATGTTATTTATTTTGGATGGTGCCACACTTACTGATTCATGCGCTGTTTTTAACAGTTTGTTTTTATGGATTAGAAACGAACAATTAGAACTTGAAGACTAAAACACTAATTTCGTGAGCAAAAACATTTCTAGTTTCGGTAATTCGTGAATTTCTAGTACTAGTTTAGTAATTTGTTAAACGAACAGTTGCTATGCGTTAGTGAGGAAATATCAGACTGTTACTTGATTCAATAACTATTTACGCTGCCTTATTTCATACATCGGAATTATTTAGTATTATGGTCACGCAGCAAATGCTATGAAATATTATTTTCGATAGTGTGACTTCTTTCGATAGAGCTTCCTCTTTCGTTGGAATATAGAATAGCAGAATGCTCTTTTGCGCCTCGAAACTTTTCTTTTAATAAATGTTTGCAGCAGTGTGTCGTAATTTTGAAGATTAAGTGCAAGTTAATTTTTTTTTCAAAAGTTGGTTTGTTGAGGGAGAGACAGAGAGCCGTGATAATATCGTTCACCATTTTGCATGTCAGTCTGAACTACATTGCAAACTGCCGCTCATTATTACTGTAAACTGAACTCTAGCAACTTCACGTAAGTTTGCATGAGCTGACACAACTTCTCGGCTGGAGGGTCTTCATTTCTGTAAGTACCTCGAGATGTAAAGTTGTTCTTCCCTTCGCTGTATTGCTTAACAATTGTCAGTTCTAACATCGGTCCTGCGCTTTGATTCGAACGGGGAATTTGTTCCGTTATCTTCGTTGCGATTTATATTCCCTCGTTATAATCCATATCCGTATACTGAGTTTCATTCCAGTATGCTTGCATCATTTGCATTCAAAGCGCACACGAACGCAATATGGCCTAATCGAGCTCTTGACAGGAGTTTGAGAGCAGAGTTAAGGTTTGTGAGTGTCTCTCGCAAATTTCGGGCTTTATAATTACTCTGCATAATCGCCTTCTAAGTCTCCAGCCGAGTGCGGGTCGCTGCTTGCATTACCTCGAAGCTTTTGGCAACATTAGGTGCATTTTTCAAGCGTGTGGTAGATTGTTATGCATAATGTACCGCTTTTAAACTCTGTCTGTTTTTCAAGCTATTTAGATAGTATTACCTTCTTCGAATTCAGCTTCTTTGATTTAATTACTTCCATTCAGCGATTACGAAGGTGTAGGCCACAATTTTGCATTGTCTGAAATTTGAATCCTTCCTTTGCATTGACGACTCAATTACAATCAGAAAACATTTATTATTTCGTTAATTTCGTCTTTAAAGCAAGAATAGCATCTGTACGATACAAGCGACATTTAAAACGCCATAAATTCTTGAAATTTATGCATTAGGGGATATGGGAGGCAATTATGGTACCTCTATTAGTCCGCTATCTTTGTACAGTTCATTTGCTGAGCAAACCAAAACACTGAAATTTGTGATGAGCTTACACATAATCATTTGGTCTTTATTACCAGTGAACAAATATCTCGACCAAGTGAAGTCCATTGCTTAATTGGTTCAAATTCTTTTTAGTTTTTCTGTCTCAACTCCTGAGCGATGGAGTTTCTTTTTTCTGTGTAGATCTTTTGTGTCTGAGAATTTTCTAACCAACTTAGCTGTGCTGACTTTACTATTAGATCCACGCTTTGCCCGGTCACAGTAATTTTTTTAGTAAATATTCATAAGGATCATCGTTCATGCGGTCGTTACTACTGTGAGGAACTGCAGCTCATGCCAGTTCCATTTTCTTGCTGCATTTGATTCCCTGCCTGCAAGTTACAAGTATTCATCCATTGTGTCTAATCATTATTTGCTTTCATCATACGTCCAGTCTGCAATTCTTATTCATAATTACTTTGAGGGCACGAACATGTTTTGAATAATGAGGTAAATTCAATTCATAACAGCGTCTGCCAGTGTGGAGTAACTCGCAGTGGCACCTCAGTCGTTGACTAGGATGTATGGGGCTTACCTTATTATCACAGAATATTTACTGGCTGGAGCGAACTGCATACGTAAGTTCTTGCGGACGTGTGGAACGTAATATTTTAATATGCACTTAAGTGTGTAAACTTCTCTGGGGTTACATGTGCAACGATTAGCTCAATTCGTTTGAAAGAGTTCGTCTCTAAATTTAGAATTGCAGATAAATAGTTTCATACACACACTTTGTATACATGTCTGCAGAATCCTAAGTGAAAGCTAGATGAATGATACTGGGGTATCATTCATGGTTAATGAACTCTTTGTCTTAACAAAAAGTTGAAGTTTTACTTCATCGGGGCTTCGAATTCATTTTTCAGTTCGTGTTAATGAAACGTTCTTCGAAAATTTCTTGCTGAAACTCAGAATTGTTCTAAAAAAATCTTCATTTATTTAACTCGGAACTCAACGTGGAAAAATGAGCAGGCTCTTTAATTGTGCATGAATTCTGTAGAGAACTATTCTAACTTTTTGAAGTTAAAATAGTGGGTTTGAAGAATGTTTTAAAATATAATGCAGAGTGTCATTTTCTTGTGCGAATTGAGTTATTTGGTCGTAGTTTACGTAATTATCAGTTCCACAAAGTACTTCCTCAGAGCGGAAAAAGTTCATGCATAATCGGGAAGACATTCCGACATTAATATTCTGCAAAATATTCGAGAAATTAATTCTTAATCTTTGTTTCTTGTATTTTTTCAAGTATGGTGTATGAGTTACATTTTTAGACTTTATTTCTCGTGTGCACCAACTGTTTCCACCCTACGCTAAACGTTCTACGCATCGTTTCCGACCAGTGGGAATAGTTTTCTATGGTCAGACTGAAAAGTATTGCTTTAATTTTTCATTGATCGAAATATCTGAAGACACTTTTGCGAACGGTTTTGAAGTGAGAGGTGTCTCATGTGTCTTGGTTGTGTACCTTGTATTCCTTGGCTGACGTGAGTGTGGAGGAGCCACAGAACAGAGTCTTGTTCGTCACACTGGCTGGCCTCTAGAAGACGTCACCAAAATTACACAATTTTTTTAATCCTGGTCACTCATGTTAAAAGAGACAAACGCAGCTGATTAAAAACGGTTAACCCTGTTCGCTTTACGGCTGTTTGTTGGTAAAAGAAAAGACTGTCCATCGCTGGCAAATGATCTAACAAAAAATCTGAAAGGCTATATGGATTTCGAACATTTGAAGAACAGGTGGCAGATAACTAGGGTCTCCTGTATAGCTTATGGAGCGGTGTGTGCACGTCATCTCTAGCTTATCAGAGCTTCTCATGGAGCGGTGTGTGTGCACGTCATCTCTAGCTTATCAGAGCTCATGGCTGACATTACGAAGTTGTTATGCGGAGCACCTGTTCTCGCCACGCCCTCAGCGGCCTCCTATCGATCCCTCAGTAGCTTCTGCTGCTCTCGTGCGCCCTCCTTCAGCGATCGCTTTGGTTGCCGGTAGCTGCATCTTTTTATTTCACTCGACTGAGAATGAAGAGCTTGCCTTTTCAGGACTGTTTTGCGATACTTATGCTTATCCCAATAATTCCAGCTTGAAGTTTTCTGGTTAGCGTACTGATTTGTCTGTTTGCTGATACTGGAAAGAAATTCCGAGTCCCCCTTCCAATTATACCTGGAGCAAACATCGGTCGAAGCCTCGACTCGACTGAAGTTATGCAATAATGTGGAGTTTAATTCCGACCTAGCTGACCAGCTGTGATTATCATATTTGTTTTTGCTTCTAGGAGTAGGGACCTCCCGACCACAGCGACGCCAGTAGAAAAATGGAAGAAGCAACAATTCTCAGTGATGCTCTTTGAACTTGAGAATTCGACTTTTTTTTACTACATCTCTGAATGATGTATATGCGTATTGTAATGATGTAAATTCAATGCGACCTCAAAAATTATAGCTAACTAATGGATGCAAAACTGTGATTAAAGGTTATTGTATACTGAACACATTTATTATGGGGATATCATAGTTAGCCAGAGGCTAGTGACGTCTCTATCCATGTTCGTTGCTCCAGAGTTAAGGTGCTCGTCAAAGCGACATTTTTCTAAAACCTGTAAATGTCTCATAACTCCATTCTTTTTATATGTCCCTGTCTAGTTTTACTATGGAAGTATTACTCCACAACTGGTAATACATACATTATAAAAGCTAGGTTATCTCTCGCGTGATGTGTGCTCGGCAGACACTAGTTGTCACTCTCCCACTGCCCTGCATGTCTCAGAGACCGTATTTCCTGTAGTAGGGAGTAAATGCACATCCCAATTATAATTATCCGTGTTTTTACTGTAAAAGGAAGTTTTGTTTTGTAATCAACCATGTATTTTGCGGCTGTAACGCTTTTTCATTGTATATAATTTTTTTTACTACTTTTTCTTTTAATCGTTTTTCTTTTAATCGTTTTTGAATTAGGCTTTGAACTTGGTAATGTGATGGGATAATTGAAATGTTCAGTGGAGCTCGTTTACGTGTCTTTACATGCCCAGTAAATTTGATTGATAATTGAAAGTGTTCCTCTAGTCAATTATAGAATATTCAAGGACCTTTTCAATTTAAGGCGCAGTACGACTTGGACGTGGGAACGCCTACATGTTCCAAGAATTGCTCAATATTCCGTCATACAAATGAATTAATTTATCCCAGTATTGTCGTAAATATTAATATCATTGCTCCAACTTTTCCAGGAATTTTATTATTCCATTTCATTGAATTCCATAATTAGCTCGAGGCGTAATGAGAATGCTTCACATTGCGACCATGAAATAAACGAGCGACTGCGCCTGCGTTCTCGTGCTTCGAGAAGAGACGATAATTACACTGAACTGATGGGAAATTTTACGCTTCTATTCTTTGGCCTTCGATCGAGCTGCACGACCCGCTGTTGTTTGCTCGTTATGTACAAGCAGTTCCTTCATTTCGTGAAGTGACTATTAATTTCAACGAGATAGATCAAGTTATAGGCATTGGAGAATTAGTTGTATAATTCATACCTCAATGTCATTTATTTATCTAGGGTTAAAATAATGTGCCTCTGGTAGTTATGGGCTCGTAACTTTGGCGAGCTTAACTGCATGGGGCCAATATTTGTGAACATATTTTCTTTGGTGGCGGTTAAAGTTTATTATTATGAAGATGTGTTCGTATGCTGCAATTATTATTCTTGGATAGGCCATCACTTTATTTCATAAAATTAAAATTTGCTCTGGTGTGCTGTGTACGGCTCCCAGTCTGGAATGGATGCTAATTGAGTTCAGATATCCGTAAAAATATTTATATTGGTTTGAATTTTCTCCTGTGTTAAACTTTCATCCGAGACAATTTTATTATTTGTTCAGTTTTATTATTAGTAAGTTCAAAGCTCTTAGAAACATCTCTGACAATTATATCTCATGACGCATCATTCCTGGTCTATTTCACCAAATAATATTAGACTGAGTAATTATTTTGTTACGTGGAAAATTTTTGTGTAGCCTAATCGTTAACTTTATATCGAAATATTGTACGACCTTTACTTCTATTTACTGCTTTCTATCCTATTCACATCTGCGCGAAGGAAAAAGATAGTCGTGAACGTGTGAGCTTAGCTCTACTCGACGCTATGTTCTGAATGTATGTAACTTTGTCACAGTGCGACCCAGATACCTGGCGTCATTCTTGAGAGCCATTCTCGCTAAGCTCAGTTACAACTTGGACATCACGCTCTGCTCGCTTTTACTGCCCGTCTCTCCCACCTTCTGACGGTCTGCTTCCCTTGTCAGAACGTGGCTCTTGTTCTGCTGTCATTCCTCCGCTTATGTTCTCCATTCGTTCAAATTTCTGTGCTTCTACTCTTTATTTGTTTGAAACTGAAGTACTCAACAGTGAGTGCAGACGAATATGACGGCGATTTTGAACCGTTCATCAGGAACAACTTCCTTTTCTTAGAAGAATATATTTTTATTCGCAGGTCGTTTCAAAAGAGTAGCTTTAAAGCATTCGTTAGATTTACCTCTCTATTTTAAATATTATTCACGGTCATGCTGCTTTGGCGAAATCTTTTGTTATGACGCATATTGACTATAATATTTATTCATAAAACAGTGTAAGTTCCATACAGTCCTGTAAGTGTGCTTAATATTTTCGGCTGTGGGGAAAGATTTTCGACGTTGAACTTTCAATTTAGGGTCTGAAACATGAGCGTCATTATTTTTGTGTTCCGTTGAAGTCTGCACCTTTTTAAGGTCTACACTACCTGTGCCGGGGGTTGTGCTCCAGGTTAATAATGGCTGTCGTATCTGCATGACCTTTATCTTTCCTCTGCCTTAGAGTCTCTTGTCTCTTCTAAAGGTCTTTCGTATCGGGTTTACTTTCCTATATTTTATTCCTGAAAGCATTTTTTTGTTCAGATTTTGAACTGAAACGTAACTGATCGCTATTGGTCCTAGTGATATTAATATTTCTTGCCCAAGCCGTATTACACATTTTCAAAAACTATATTTAACAATTAATTATCAATTTTCGTAAGTGGTACTTCGCTTGGCTAAATTATTTCATTATGTTAACATAAAATACGAAGCTTTACTGCAGGCAATGGTCGTTTACTCTACCTTGGGAGATGTCTTTCGTGGTATAAATGATTCCTGATCTCCATGTGATTGAGAATGCTCGGTGTTCTGCTACTGTCATCTCGTGAAATTAACTTGCTTCTTTTTGCATCTGTTACTGCGTTCGTGCAATTTGTTGTTGTCTCTGTACAATTTCTTACTGCCTCCGTACAATAGGTGATACTCATAGCCGGAGGTTGTCGTGAGTTTTCTTTTGTAATCAGATAAAGTTCTTATCTTGCCTTTTTTACTTTCTCATTTTTTTTATCTTTTTGTACCGTGCGCTGTATTTGTGCAGGTTTCGTTCTGTTGTATTTTCTACAACTGTTGACATACCTGTACTCCATGTGAACTGAGATTCGGCGATGAAACTTGCTATATGATGTATATCTTTTTTGATAAAATACCCTTGAATATATTCTATGGAAAAGACTACATGATCGTCTGTCGTGCACAGGTTTATAACTACGAGGCAGGTCTTCATTAGGAGTTCGTATGCCGTGTATTGAAGTTGCACGAGGTGTATGTATATGATATGTAGGTGCAGCTCTGCCTCGCTTGATCTTCCCCTCTTTGAAATCTTTTGTGCTTTGCTTAGCCAATTAAAATGGTCACATCTGTAGTTGAACTCATTTTTAGCAATCGTGAATAGGCTTTTCCTGTTATTGAAAACTAGAGTCTGTTCGAGCAAGGTTGATATTGCAATACGGGAGGTATTTTTTGAATAAACTATTTTTTCTTTCATTTGTTAACGAAAATTAGTGTGGTTGGGATAACAAATATACATATATATATTTTTTTATTCTCATGTATAAGCATCGGTGTCCATTTATTTATAATCTTTCAAAATGCTAAAGTATTTTGAAAAATGCTAATGTTAACAGGAACAAAAGTTCTTGCCGGGTCGAGTAACATCTTGTTCTGGCTTGTCCAATACTTAGATATCCTAATGAAGTTTAAAATTTTTAAATCGTAAGATTTAGTTTGAGCTACCACCTAAATTCGTTTTTTCTTATAGAGTTTTGTGTTCGGAACTTATTGTACACTTTGTTAGATTCATCATGTTAGCGTTCTCTGTATCAGCTTTGGAAAACTTGATTAATTTTAAGCCTATTTATTCACGTTCTCGGTATTTGACTTGAGCTAAACTTAAATGCACTAATTCTAGGAGAGCTCTTATCCTATTATGTACAATTTTACCGCGTAATCTCAGTTTGAGATCAAGGGAAACATGAGTATCTTCGATAAGTTGTTCAATAGTGTGTTCTATATCAATAGTAACTTTTTTAGGAGCAACACGTGGAGCATCATATGATCAGAGACACAGAACAATGGTTCAAAGATTGCGAGTCTTTTGTCGTAACATTTCTGTCGGTGTTATTTTAGAAATCCATGTCAATTTTTGCTTGGCCAGCTCTTCTTGTAACAATGTAATACAAGAGACAACATCAGTGGGATGTTCACTAGCTGCGCTGCGAGTACACCGCGCCTTTGATGTTGAAACACGACATTGCACGATCCTAATTAACGGTATTGAGACTGCCTTTGTATCGAGACAGCCCAACTTCATTTTCATGTTAATGATGCTTTATCTTCAAATGGTAAATTACATTTGAAAGCGTAATGAGGCTGAGCTTGTTCGGTGGTTATTTGTACTCGTTTTAAAGTTAGTTATCTGTGTTATGATAATTTAAATTAACGTGGGAAGAGTACGAGCATTGCTCACCATCCATATAATATGTATCTCAGGAAAGTATTTTTGGAAACAGTCTTGAATAAAGTGTTGAAATATTGTTTGTTTTGTAAAGCCTGTCGTGCGTGGTAAAAGACGCGCATCGTTGGTAGTCAAATATGAGACTCAGATACGAAAAAGGGAACGCTGTACTAAAAGATCTCTTATTTTTGTGTTACCAGGCCAGTCGCTGGAAGTGTGCGCACCTTCTGAGGAGACTTGCTGCCCTCCTCAAGTGGAGACTGCGCTGTCCATCAGGAGTCGAAAGCAGTTCGATGACGCCCTTGCTCAAAGACTCGAGCCCCTTGCTGCCCTCATGGGTGGACGCCGTGCACAGTTTGATGGTATGTGTCATCTCCGTTGCACACAACATCGATGGTATGTGTCCATGTTGTGTGCAACGTGTGTTAACATCATACGAGGATAAATATCAATTGTTTGTCTAGAAAATTTCAAAAGTTCGGCATATAAACAAATACATGAGTGATTACAACGACGCAGTCTCCAGTGTTAGAGTAAGAGAAACATTAAATTAAAGTAAATAGACTTTCTGGCACTTGTACCATAGAGTCTCGTTTAAAAGTTCGTACAGGTTTCAAAATGCCAGAATATCATGACATGCATGGGATACGATGGTATGTGTTTTTCTTTGCTTCTATGCTTCAGCTGCTCAACTCGTACGAATCGATGACCGTATTTCGCGTATGTTCGGAGCAGTCTAGCTTCCGCAGCTTTTACAAATGACAAGCTCGAGTTATCCTATGTCTGTCGGGGCTTATGTGACTTCATTGTTGTACTCTTAAGTGAATGGCTGGTATTACAAAATACTATGTAAATTTTATTTTATCATGAAAAACCTTTCACTCTTCCACTGTTAGTCTCCGCTGCCATAGCTCAACATTGTTCTGTTCATTGTTATTTAACTTCATCGCTCAACTTAATACTTGTACAACATAAAATGGCAGAAAATGTGTGCATTATATTTTTGTTTTGAGTTAGTTTTTGAATTTATGTAGTAAGTAAAGTTACTGGTTACGTGAATATAAAAGGCAGATTTTGTTTAACCTGATGCTGAATTCAATGAACAATACGTAAGTGGTTATCTGAAGGTTCTAATTTATTAAGTGACTATTTAGTTACTCGGTCTTAGTTACAGGTCATGTATAATCACAATAATAGATTCAATTTAGGGTTTGCATTCATTGCATGGTCCTTTAATCTTCTAACTAACTTTTAAATATTTAATGTAACTCACCATGGCTATTCATTCTTAAATCTTCTTTAATGAAGAAACTTGATATTCATAATGATTGTAGTCATATTAGGAAACACCATCAACGTATCACGAGCTCGTAACGTTACTGCTTGTAACGTTGTTGCTTGTAACATTGTTGCTTGTTATGTTAGGAAGGAGTGTATCTATGTTACATTTACATTTTCAAAATAAATTTTCTTGTTCATCTTAGTATTGCTTAAGCGATGAAAGAATAATTTTTTCATTGCTGGAAGTGCCGCCATTCTCCACTGCACCGATTTTTATGCCGAATTATTTGTTGGGCGAGTGGTTCGTTTGCCCTTTTATTTTCAGTGTGTCTCATATGTAGATCTTGTTTCTGTTTAGTTTGTGTGTCTAACTTCACGGTGAATTTCTCAATCTCTGCTGCCAATATCAGCTTCCCAAGTATTCTTTTGAAGAGCGTTATTACCCTATTATGATTGAGATGTCTTGCCCAAATATACTTGCTGCAGGCGTATCATTTGTGCTCATTGACATCAGTTTTGGGTTTCGCCAGAAATGTTCTTCGGGCTTCTAAACTACAGCAAGACGAGCTTCGAAGAGATGTTCCAGAAGACCTACGGCATGGTGTACCTACAGAACGCCCGCGTGTTCGACGACCTGTACGTGTCCCTGGAAAGCTACTATCGCACAGGACGGCCTGACATCGGGGTGCAGATGAACGATTTTTTCAAGAAGTTCTACCAGAGGATGTTTATCGTCTATAATTCTCAGTACACCTTCAGCGATCAGTGAGTGGACAATGCATATCACATTTTCGTAAGGAAATGTTTTTATTCTAGGTACGCGTAAATCATCGCGAATTTTATGATCCGTGTATTCCATAGTCCTTTTCAATTCATCACTCAGAATAAACATTTCAAACTTATTAATATTCCTTCTCGAATTCAAGGGTCTTTTCGCATAGCTGTTTGGTTTTTGATCTTACTTCACTCGTTTTTGTTCATTCAAAGGTACATAGATCAATTTCACAGCAGCTGAACACATTTGAAGGCTATAATTCAGTTTTTTCAGGTTGCTTTGCATGGACTTCTAATTACTAATTATCTCATTACCTGTATTTAAATGATTCAGCGAAAAAGTGCAGTTTTTATCTCTGTATAGCGCACAATTTGCCGTAATGTGAGGGTAGAGGCACCACATTGCATGTGTCGTTAGCCTGACGGAACAAAATAAGACTTGTAGTCGCATTGGAGCAGGTGGGTTGTTTGGCTCTTTCAGCATTGTACTAAGCGTAATAAGAGCTGGCGCGCTCAGGTGTGTCATTACTGAGCATCATTTCCAAATTGCCGTGGTCCTGGAGCTCATTATCCAGCTCATCTCGCTGCATGTGCCTCCCTGGGAAACTCTTGTATCGGAGTGGTCCTAAGGGGGGCGAATACCTCTCGTGCTGCCGATATTTCGCATTCTATCGTCCCGTCCGCCCGCCACTGCCACCAGAAAAAGAGAAAACTACTCGCGAATTCCCAGCCCTGCGGCCCTCAATACATTCTCGGATTTTCTCGTTTTTTGGGCAAGATGAAAACGAAAGAGACATGGCCCAGGGCCTTTCCTTGGCCCTGTTGCTATAGAGGACTGCTTCATATGGCATAGCGATCCATGGCGTAAAATATTGGCTTTGGGGGAGGAAATAGTGCGAAAATGAACTGCCTTATTTTAACACGGGATGTGAAATGACCTCTAGTTTTAAAATTGTGCATCGTATTTGTCAAATCTGCTTGCCTGAAGGAAAAAAATTCTTTTGACCGAAAGTAAAATGGATTAAACTTACCATGAAAAAGTTACGCAGAATTTACCGTATCATTTTAAACTTGCTTCATGAATTTTTCCTAAATGTTTGACGTAGACGCATTTGTTTCTTCAGTTTCACTGTTCAGAATATCGTCCTTTCATAACAGAAGAAATTATTCTAAATTGACAAGTCCAAATTTGAATTCCATGGTCATAACTTGGAAGTTTGAAGAAGTTGAGACTGCTGGGCTGACGCCAGGAATGAGCCGGTCTCCCAATATCGCTCCGACTCTGCAGCTCGTAACACGACAGCCTTGGCTGAGTTGGTTAGCTCGTCGCTGTGACAGCCATACCCGTTATCGGCTAACGGTTATGGCGGCTCTCAGTTTAATTTATCAGCAAGCAAAGGGAGAGGAAGGGAGGCTGGGGTGTAGGGATGGGTCGGATTACCTCCCGGTCGTGTCTCGCGGTCGCCGTGCTCCACCTATGACGATCTGATTTAATGCGGAACCAAATTCAGCATTGCTGATCTTATTTGGGAGGAGCATTCTCTTGTTTGTTTTCTATTTCTTTTCATTGCTCTGGTCTCATAAGTTAATTGACGTGTATCTGGTTTTCGTGTGCGTGGCTTTGAATGATACACGTGGGTTTCATTATATCCAAAATAATGGGAGATGAAAAAGGAGACGTAATAAAAAACTTACGTTGTTCATAATTGCATAATCTGATAATGGCTGGTTTTTCGAGGTTCAGAGTCGCCGTAGAAGAAAAAGCCTAGGACGCGGCGTAGACGTGAGGCATTATTGTGCAGTGAAAAGTTCGTACGAGGCTCATGCTGTGCCTTGCAATGACGCGATGACGCTGCTGCGCAGAGTTCCGTGTCGGGCACCGGGTCCCGGCTTTACGAGATCAGTTTTCCATACTTCGACCAACTTAATTAAACTCAATCGTTGAATTTCCCTTCTTCGTGTTTAAAAGAATTAAAAATGCGAAGTAGTTCATTACTTCTCTTTTTGTGGTGTAAGAAGACTACGTCACCGTGTGCGGACACTAATATTGTCCGCACACAAAGGGTAATATCCAATATCCTTTAGCACTGTTTTGGCCCTCATATTTCCGATTTCATTATTTGAAATTGCAAGCAGGTAAAAATCAAGACAGCGTTATATTCTTTGGCAGCCGTCGTCACGTAGCGACTAACGATTACCTTAATTGGTGAGCAACTAAAACAAACTGACTCATATGTTGCGATTGTTTTAGCTAGAATTACAACTTTTTCGACATTGAGTGTGTAAGAAAAGTGCTCGGTTAAAATTTCATGAGACTACTGAGGTCTTTGTAGTTTTGTTATGGCTTTGAAATGAACACTTTTTAAAATAAATGCTCTTGCAAATCCATTTGTGATTCATATACATGTACCATAAGATATGAAGATATAATTCCATAATTTTTTATGCATATTTTTATATTTCAGTAGATAATTTTTACAGTTAACAATCGTTCTCGCTGTAATTAAGTAGCTTGAGAATGAAAATTGTGCATTGTCGGGCCTTCGCTCATGTCATCATTTCAATTACTGACATTGTGTAAATAATAGGCGATCTCAGTCTTGAATTTTTTTCTAAGTTATTATTGTATAAACGTGCAATACCTCTTTCTTTTTTCGGATCTTTATTTTTTCAATAAAGTATTAACTCACTAAACGACGGTAAATGTAATTAAGGCAATTATTTTACTTCCTTTTCATATCCACCTAGAGCCAAAATAAGTATATTGAATTATTGGGCTGTCATTCGTTATAAACGTATTTATCGGTAGTTGCTGTCACAGTGGAGCGCTCCGTTTTTTACGATTTAAATTATTTATTTATGTAGAATGAGACAGGATATTGGATGCTGTTAACAGCAGCACTACTGTAGCCGGTACATATAGAGTGGCCTGGACTGCAAGCTGGAGTAGAGGTTAAATCATTACGCTGTGAGCTTCTTCAGGGATTCGTGAGCTCCTGAAGAGTTTGCATGCAGTCCCTGTGCTTTCTATTGCACCAGGCCAAACACATGCGAGATCTGGACTGACATGACCCGGGCATGTTATCTCACACAGGTACTTGGCGTGCGTGCTCACCTACATGGACACACTGCAGCCATTTGGAGACGTGCCCACCAAGTTCGGGGGCAGCATCAAAAGGAGCTTTGTGGCTCTGCGGACCTTCGTCATGGGCCTCAACACTTCTGCGAGCGTCGTCAATAATCTACTCAAGGTCTTCTACCAATACTTTGTACTTAGGTGTGCCTAACGTTGCGCTACATTCAACCTGCGTGCAAAATCCTATACTTATTTTTGTTCGGGTGGAACTACGGTGTACGGTGTCGGAATGGGGTTTCTACGGTGTAAGGGCTTAGATGAGCACCTCCCTACTTCCGTATTGTCAGATGAATGGTAAAAGATGCATTTCGGAAATCGCTTTGCCCTCGTACATTCCTAGAGAGGCACGAGTTTTTCACTACGATAGATGCACAGTTAATTATATTAAACTTTCATCATAGTCGTGCTAAGGTTGATTTCTCATTACCGCTTAAACTCGTAACTCGTTTTGTACTAAACTTTGTCAAGCGATTAAATCTGAATATTTTTTCTTCTTTTTTTTAGAATAGTTTGACCTCTCCTGCAACATTAATTACATCAACACGATGTGTAACTACAGGTGAACCCATCGGTGTCGTGCGTACGTGAGCTGATGCGTTTAACGCACTGCAGTACGTGCCAGGGTCTGCCGGACGTACGGCCGTGCTTGCCGTACTGCTTGCACGTTCACACCCACTGCCTGCACCACCTCCAGCAGTTCTCCGCTGACTGGAAAGATTTTGTTGGTGAGACTTTATGATAGACTGAGCTTACTAAATTGAAATACACTTGGCTTCTTCAGTGAGTTCTAATAGTTTTATTAGAACTCACTGAAGAAGGCAAGTTCTAATGATCAAAACTATTAGAACTCACTGAAGAATTCAAGTTCTAATAGTTTTGATTTAGAGGCTTCTATTTTGTTGTACTGTAAATAGAAGCCTGTGCTTACTAAGTTGAAATAGACTTGCCTTCTTCAGTGAGTTCTAATAGTTTTGATTTAGAGGCTTCTATTTTGTTGTACTGTAAATAGATATTTTTGATGATTTATCTAGTAAAAAGTTTTATCGCTAAATGCCTCATGTTTGATCTATTTCTATCGAACGTTGACATAGGATTATTGTACAAAACATGTGATTATCAAACTTTTTGGGAAAGTTTGAAATTTAAAACTGTGCAGTTTTTTACAAATAGTAGCAAACAAAGTGAGATAACGAATGACCATGAATTGTAGGAGATATCGATATCTTTTAACAATAGTTAAGCAGTTCATTTAAGCTACTGTCTTTCGCTTTACGGGGTCATTTTGATATGAAGATTTCTATGATGAATGTTCTCTACAGTAAATAGTATGCATTGAAATCTAGCAAGTTTATGCATGAATTTCCGCCCTCGGTAGGATTGGTGCATCCAAGTGTCGGTATCCGATAATTTTTTTGCTTTCTTTCCAAATCACGTTATCGGTCTCAGCCAGCAGCGACCCTTGAGGAAAGTACATTGCAGGAGAGAGTTTTTCAGTGTGCCGTTGGAGACTTAGAGGATACTAGAGATTATCTGGAGCTACATTCGTTGTATGCTGATCAAACTAGTATCTGTCCTTGTGAGCGAGCGTTGAAACATCCCTTATTTCACTCCGTACGATTGTCAACGCTTGTTTATTATTAATTTTATTTATATCAATTTTTTATATCATTATATTGTTACATTATTGTACATATATATTGTTACATAGACCCTATCTTTATTCCCCTCTTTCTAATGAATTTACTAAAACCTGTCGTGCTAGCAACATGTACCATATTTTCCAGTATTTTAAATTACGCTAAACACTTTTGCGTCGGCTACTATGAGATAATAATAATTTAATATGTTAACGTCATTCTAGTATTTATTTCTATCTGTTAGTGTTCATGCATGTATAGATTGGTATCGAGCAGAATGATTTTTAAATGCATTATCGGTTTACCGAGTTCATCTTGGCGATGTTTGATATTTTTTAATAGCTCATTGCGTTTAAATTTATAATAAAAATAATTGACCTTTATTTAAAGATGCTATACTATCATTCATTTTAATTTCTTTTAACTCTTTACAATTTTTGATTTGAAGAATTTACAGTAGTGATCAAATCATTAGAGATTTTTTTAAATTTCGTAATTTTTATGTAAAAAAGTTGTATGAAGTTATTTTATTCATAAGTAGTCGATTTATTTTCATACATATTGCAACAATATCCTTCCTTATAGTGATTAATATTTGGTTTGACCTCCTTTAGCTGCTTTAAGTGCTTTAACATGCTCTGGCATTCAAGGGAATTTTAACATTTTTTTCTCTGAATAAAAAATCTTGTAGGAAGAATACAAGCAAACGTACACAACCGAAAACACAATCTTCGACAATATAAAACATTATAGCAGTACTGAAACGACCCGTGTTGTGGTGTTAGTAGCAGTAGTTAACCCTTTCGGTACTGACGGCATCTCTGGTAGCCGCAGTCATTTTTCGCCTATTAAGATGCAGAGCAACACGTGTGTCTGTGCAAACGCTGGTAGGGCAGTGCAAGCTACAGTTTGATCAGGACAATGCAGTGACCCTAAAACATCACAAAGCATCTTTTTTTAAATTTGATGTTAAATATGTTGAAAAAGGTTCTGATATTTGCATCATGGTACCGAAAGGGTTAAACAGCCGGACACATTGACTTCAAATTATTTGATAAACCATGAACAGTATATGTACAGTATGCTGTACTACTACAATAAGTACAGTGTGTTTTCTCATGTTTACTAAAGAAAATAACTGGTAAATGTACCACTTCTACCTGTTCCCATTAGAAGTCCAATTAGCACGAGTATTAGCCCAGACTTAACGTGCCTGTATCAAGGTTAGAGTTACCTCCTGCTTCTTTCTTGGGCGGTAGGCTCGTAATTCACTGTCTAGTAACCTATTCATTGTTATTCAAGAAAGATTAATGCCACCTGCTAACACTTCGCTTGCAATCTTCCCACAAGATTTTCTTCTTGAAAAAAGAAAACGTTGAAGAGATGTTAGAGTTCATTGGAATGGCAGAGAGTGTTAAAGCACTTAGAGCGGCTAAAGGAAGTCAAACCAAATCTTAGTCAATGTGAGAAGGGATGTTTTTGCATGAAAATAAATCGATTAGTTTTATCAGTAAAATAAGTAACCTTTTTGCCCAAAAATTACTAAATTTCAAAAATCTATGATGATTTGATCACTACTGTAGGTTTCCTGGTAGGGTAATTAGAACAAAAAACAGCTGTAGATACAAGTTTTAAACAGCTGTTTCTGGACGTCCGCAATTGTTCGTGTCTTCTTTTACACAACTTTTTAATAATAATAAAGTACGTGTATGCAAGATATTTGGATACTTGTTCACTTAACTGACTATGGTTATGGACACAGATGCCATGGTGACGGTTGGAGACCGGCTGCTAAACCCCTTCAACATTGAGAACGTCGTCCGCCCAATCAACTTGCAGATCTCAGATGCCGTCATGAACTTCCAGGTCGCGGGTGCCAACATTTCCACCATGGTGAGATAGACATATTTTTTGTATTGAAAACTTAGATGCAGTTAATTTATAATGCTGGTCTATAATGCTTGTACTTTATTCATATAATATACCATGAATTAGTTTATATTCACCTTGCTCTTGCTATACGACTGACGTTTGTGACACTATTAGTTCTTTAGGTTATGAATGATTTTTTCGGTTTTTAAGACATATATTAGCCGGGCAAACCACTAGTGTGTTGTTCTCCATTAATTTTCTTTTCTTTCTATACTGAATACCATTGATGATTTGTTGTCAGATCTTCAGAGGCTGCGGTCAGCCGTCTCTTGGGCGGTCTCGGCGAGAAGCTGACGATGCACTATTGGAAGAAGCACCGGTGACTGTCATCACTTCCCTGCCTCCCCACGATGCGTCTGAGGCCACTGATAACGGGCCTATCAAGCGGAACGCCGTGCACGGCGAAGAGCGCGTCAATGTGAACAGCAGCGAGATGCGTGAAGGACCTTCTGGAAACCGACGGAAGTCTCGCCCTAATGGAGGAGCACCAAACGGAGGGCGTCCCAGACGACCTGGTGGACCAAAACGTGGCGGAGGACGACGAGTCGGTGGACGTCGTAAGATGGCTGGTGGTCGCCGTCGAGGGGAGAATGGTCCTAGAGGCGGTGGTGGAGAACTTCATCTGGAAAAGCTTGATTTTAGTGGAGGAGAAGGACGAGGCAACCAGTCGCCTTCCCTCAATACCCTCATCAGAGAGATCAAAACTAAGGTGAGGAGCTCCTAGTACGTCCTTTGTTCGAAAACTAGTCCCAAACTATCCTGTATTTCGTCATGAGAGGATGAATACAAATGATGTTTGTCATGTGTCCTTCATCCCTTTTTGTTGGTTAAGGGATGTTGTTCTATGAGCTTGGTAATTTTTAACCAGCTTCTTAAAATCTAGTAGTTATTGTGAGGTTGAGATCTAGCTATGGAGCGAAGTTCGAGTATTCGATTATCTGCATTTGGACAATTCAAAATGATTTACGTATGTACAAGATAGGAGAAGTATTCTTTAAACCTTTGGGAAGATAAAAAAAGAAAAATAATGGTTTGACATCATTTCTTTCTTTGAAACTAACGATGCTTGGAGAAGTGCTAGTACTCGTAGTAGGCGTTGTATTGGACTTGTTAATTTACTCGTTACTTTGAAGTACAGCAATTTGCTCAAATTCGATAAATAAATGTGATAGCAGTGACAACTGCTATCGTCGATGCATCGTGCTTCTACTGCTTATAGCTTTATGTTTATACAGATTGCTCATATCATGAAAATACCAGTAGGGAGGGGAAAATGAATGCGTATTTATTATTGCATCTCTACATACCTTGGAAGAGCTAAATTCTTCCTTCGTTGCTATAAACTTGACGGTCGTAACCTAAAAACCATGACCATTTTAGCGGCGTAATGTTACTAATTCCTTGATTACATCGCATTATATTGTGGTTTTCTTGGTCGCCTTAGTTGGAGAACTCTCGCCAGTTCCTGGAGGAGCTCAGCCCTCAGCTGTGTGGTGAGATATCCAGCGATCAAGACTCGTCGTGTTGGACAGGCACGCACCGCGGCAGGTTAGTTGGGGTTTGTTCGATCATTTGGCATGATGGTTTCACGGGGGTAATTTCTTTCGTCTTGGGTCCTTTCTTCTGTTTGGTTGTTCGGTGGAACTAAATAGTATGTACCTGGCATTCTGTCTACGTAGAGATCAAATCCTAGTATTTGATTTATTCGTTGTATTAACAGTGAACCATATGCAAATTAACTCGTTGATTTAACTTCCTTTTCTTGAAGAAATGCATTTTTGAAGAGCGTGTGAGACAATGACATGCTTTTTTCTACAACTCAGTGGGCTTCCAGGAGCCTACTTATTAATATTTTCCCGTGAGCCTCTTGCGTAAGTCATTCTTCATGGATCTCATGCTATAGTCATCACGCGCCCTCGAAGTTCCTCATCAGTTGTATGTACAGGATCATTTCATGTTGTTCCCCAGACACTTGAATTGCAAAAATTGCGCATTCAGTCAAGATAACATTCAGTGAGCAAGCAATTGGTGTGAGGAGATTTTGTGATAAATTTGTGCTGTCATTCCCTACTTTAGTTTATTGCACGAAGAGACCGCGTTTGATTCGTGCCTTTGAGAGGCGATGAATCTTGGAGCAAGTATTTGTTTGAACAGGTGATAGTGTTTCAGTCGTTATGTAGGCTTTCATTCTCATCGTTCAATATAATCTTATTTTTGTTCCGTTATCTATTTTGTTTCACTTTAAAAATCATAATTTTTATCCATAACAGACCTCACATTCTGTTCGATTCTTTGAGTTCTTTTCTGTTAATTTAATTAATTTGATTCATAATCACTTTAACCTAGTTTCAAGCATAAGCAGGTGTTCTTTGGTGAAGTTATGCCGTTTTCTTGGTTTTGTCATTATCATAGGCATATGCAAGTTTCACTTTTTAGCTAAGGTGTGGATGATAAACGTGCAGGTCGGCAGATTCCTCGCTACCTGAACTGAAGCCACCGCCGCCGCATGCGGGCGTGCACGAGCAGACCTACAGACTGCAGGCCGTCACGCGGCTCTTGCAAGCAGCAGCCAATGGCCAGGACATCGCTTGGATAGAAGGTAGGGGAATGGTCTAATGAATATTTTTTCCGAGTAATTTCTGCCATAGCATTACGTGGCAGGGAGAATCGATTATGTTACTGAAGTGTTGTAGAGATATTAGTCTTCAGGTTAATTGAAGACATGGTTGCTTTTCCGCGCTTCTGATTTTGTCTTCGATGTCCACTTAGAAGTAGAGAGAATTTTGGAGTTCTGATTTCAAGCGAGAGGTTAAGAGTCTACCCTTGAAATGAGAGGACTAGATAATATGAATTTTTTCAAGAAATTTTCAAGGTATATTTTCTTTAAATAATACATTTCGTATAAATGGGAATGTGCGTCTACTGTTCTTGAAGATAAAATCATGACAAAAATCCGTATTTGGGTTATAAAATATTTCATAATATTTTAGCCGCAGGAATTGCAACTTACATGACAACGACCCCATGCAGTTCGAAATTTTCAGACGTTATTTACAAGTTTGTACCGTATCCTCCGCAATTTCATTATTCCTTCTATAAGGTTTTGAATTTTTGAATTATAAAAAGTTTCTTTTAAATTAAAAGTGCTCTAGCGATTCTTTTTTGCTGTGATCTTAATAGACTTATGTTCTTTGGTAGAGCGGCGCGTTAACGACGACTCGCTGTATTCAATGAGTGACCACGGTAGCGGCAGCGGCGACTGGGCCGATGATGACTGGGGAGACGAAGAGACCGTGCCAAGGGCCCGTGACCCACCCCACAGCCGTGACCGTTATGGCGACAGGTCCATGGATCATAACTTTCCCCCAGATGATGAGGATGGCTACAGCATAGCAGGATCAGGGGATGGCCGCAACAACTATGGTGACACAGCGACTGGACGAGACACTTACCACTACGGGAACGGTGGCGGTGGAGGCAGAGGTGCAGGTATGTATCCGTCCCGCTACGACAACTCTTACGAAGGCTCAGGTAGTCATGATGACGATTATTCCTACAAGCGAAACCGCAACAATTACGAGTCTCCTTACAGTCCCGACCGCCCTCCACTTTACGGCGATCCTAACCTCCACCCAAATGCCAACAACCCTCCCTCTGGAGTAGCCAAAGAGGACATGACCCTCACGAAAGCTATCACTGTTTACCTCATACCAGCCATTATCATGTACTTCGGATCCATTGGATAAGTAGGGCAGCTCCAACTTAACAGTAGTTTCATGAACTAGTCCGAGGTCCAGTGGACCTTCATAGATGAAGAAGTTTTTTGTGACAGCTCTTGCGTCGACTAGCGCAGCTAGAGCCCTAAATTTGTAGACTGAAAAGGCCGTGTCGTGTAGCGAAGTCTTTTTCTGCCGTTTTAATAGAGAACTCATTGAATTTTATGTCTTTAAGGAACATTAATGGTCAAGTATGTGCTAGTGTCATTTAATTATCCCATCTATTTCTGTATTAACTAGGGGTATTCATTCTTCGAGTGGTCACCACGCGTGTAATTAGGAATTGAAGTCTGAGCGGAAGAATTTATGTTATTGATGTTGAAGCAAATGGTTTCCACCGCTTCATTATTCTGTGCAAAATTTTTACGTCTTTACTTCGGAGTTTTGCGTATTTTGGGGCCGCTCTAATCAATTTTTCTACCTCGTGACTCAATCACCTATTTTCACATTTTCTTTAAACCCAAGTTTTCAACGTAAAATATTTGTTGTTTTTAAATTTCTTGTCTATATTAGGTTAAATGACAGGAATTCCATTTTTTTCTTTCGACGTTGGAATGCCTTTTATCTAAACAATTTTTCACTGTGGCTGCTCTAGAATAATTTATTCAATTCCGAGCTATCTTGTTTTCTAGTCTGTGATACTCTCGATTTTCGTATTGTTTTGACAAGTCCGTACAAACTTCTTAGAGCATGAGTTGAATAGGAATTTTGTTGCTAGTTAACCTATCTCTCAGTTCAAGCCTTTCAAAGCTTGAATGTAGGTATTTCCTCACCATACTCACATATTAGTACTCATGTAGTCGCAAAAGTTGTGCTATGTTCTCTTCTGTTGTATAACTGTCATTTGAAGCAGCTTTACAGCATGCCTATGAACAGGGTTCCAAGTTTACAAGCATTCCTTTAAACACGTTCCGACAATTTTGGCCATACTTCGGAAACGTTAGGAGGAAATGACCTTATTTGTGCCATTTCTTTGTTTCGTGTCGTGTTAACTCATGTGTACAAGGTAACCCGTAGAGTTGATCACGTCATAGATTAGATATTAAACCAATTCATCAGTAGCTGTGACGAATATTTCAATTCGAGTGCAGCGATTGTAGTGTATCGTTTGCATGTTATGCAGGAGGGCACTTTTCTCAGGATGTATGGCAGTACTTTATCTATTGCAGTTTCATGAGAGTAGCTACATAAGTCTGAAAAGTGTAACTTGAGTTTTAAAATTAGAAGTCATATATGCACGTAGAAGCTTGCTGATAATAGCCCTTGCAAACATTGACCTTGTAAATAGCTGTATACATGTAGTGTGCGGCGTGTACATTGAGTTAGCTTTAAAACGATCTGATTTAACCATGTAGATGTTTAGTAGCAAGTCTTATCCGTATTCTTTAAGGATCTTAACATTAACAAGGGTTTTAGTAAGTTCATTCCTATTTACGTCGTTACCTTGAGGTCAACAACATCGAAGAGAAATAGCTCTTTCTCGGTTCACCGCACTTACTGGTTTATTTATAGTAGCGAGAGCCAATCTCCTATAGCTTTGAACTCAACCAATACGGTGACGGCTTATTTTTAATGCAAGGCCGAAGTTGTTTGTCAGCAACGCATCGAACCAAGGGTTTTTCCAGTCACAAAACTGAATTATCACAGTTCAAAAACTTTCCATTTTAGATTTAACTTAGTTTTGAAGTGAAATGTGATTGTTGAAACTTTGATTACATGTCGCAATTAAAAGCTTCTGGCTTAAACTGTGCTAGTTCGTTCCAATGTCTCGTGTAAAGCTTTGAGCATGCAATTGTGCCTCATTATGCACCTATTTTGTTTTCTATCAGATTTTCCATTGATTTTTTAGAATATTTGGTTGACGTCGCATCTGTGTTGGCATTTGTCAGGCATGTGTATGAAATGTTTGTTTCAGTGTTTGCCTAGTTGTCTTCTATAACTTCATATCAAATGAACGCACATGCTGAAGCAAGCTAGTCATATCAATGAAGTATTACGAGGCGATATCAATGCACAGCTCTGATTTTACCTCTCGCTTTCCATTCCTACGAATTCGGAGCAATACATGATGAACGAAGTCAAAGCGGTCACAGATCACATGGTTAACATCAAGGTGTCTATTGTACTTGGATGGATGTTTTGTAAGCTGTGTAGTAATCGTAACTTAACCATATCAGACGTCAGGACTATTGCTAGCCTTTCGATGCTGTCTGTACCCGTCTGCGTAAAACAAATCCACGCGCTGTATGCTTGTAGCTTGAAATGGACGTATCATCCACGTAGATTCTCACAATTGCGAAACCGTTCCGACGTTTCGGCTATAATTCCAGCTATTTGTACACAATTGCTGCAATTTGGAGCTATTATTGGAAACAAGTTAAAATTACTGTACGAAAATTTCAATTTTTGCATCACTGTTTGCGCTTTAAAATTCATTGCAGTATATTATACTCATACTTTTCATTTATCAGCTATTATTTACGGTTATGGTTATAGATTTTGTGAATTCGTATCCTATCACGAGTGCTTGGCACTGAATTACATTTTGTAATATTTGAGCAATTAGTATTAGAAAACACGCGGTACATCGTTTTCTAATTCGAGGCCGTGCAGCCCAATACGTCGATCATTCATAATTGGAATATTTTACTGGTCTAAAAGATCCGGCTTTGATTAGTGTCAGAGATGACGTTCGTAAATTTTATGTTCATGTTCATTGCGAAATCTGTCTGGCTCAATAATCTATTTGGCACGCTGTAAGGAATTGCCATTACTGCGCAATAAGTATGGAAGCTTGCTGTCACGACGCTATTTTGTTATTGTATATAATAAAGATCGAGAAAAACTACACTTCCGTTCTTCCTATCCAGGTAATCGCCAACAGGCTTAATAGGAACGAAATCAGCGTAATTGATCCGTAAAGAAGCCGCACACATTCAGAATGATGCGTAGAGCCGAACAACTGAATGTGATACCGATACGCACCCAAAATCACAGACATTTACATCCATTTACAATTTTCCTATTTATCCCTCCCGCGCGCTACTCTCATATAGCACAACTGTATCATTATCATACTAGTTAAAATTTTCACGCGTACATAAGATAACGCAATCCTGGTGCATGTGAATAACTTTTTTCGTCATAAAATAGTCAAGATGTTACACACGCTGCTACTTCTACTACTAAATGTTTAACATAAATTAACATGTCTGGACAATGCTGTACCAGCAAGAAAACATCGTAAAATAGGGAAGTCGATGCACTGCAAAAGTGGTATAATTCAATTTTAAAACACCTGAAATTAAACAAAAAATATTAAATAGATACACTATTCATTGAATACACACACCCAACATTAAATCACCTCAGCGCGCTCGGTATGCTGTGTACAAATCAGTCATTTCTTAAGAACAGAATCCGCGCATGTGCAATCCACAACGAAGATGATCCGAAGTATCATCACACCAGGAAGATAGCTAGTGGCGAGTATTCTCCTCATCACTCGCTGCCATTTGACCTCCCTTGGTGAGTATGCCCTCAGATCTAACGAGCACGGATTTGATTCTCAAGGATAGCGGATTTTTCACCGAACTAGACTACAAAAATCGATGCTACCATATCTATTGTGGATTGGCTCCTACGTACAAAGTTCTCGAGATCCGTAGCTCGAGACAAATAGAATCCGCGTGATGTACACAGGCACAAAATTTGAAACCCAATAAAGCTTTAAAATATTATTTGAATACATTTAAACACCAAAGAATGAATGTGCATTGGACGCCTTTATGCATCGATATAATTTATTTACTAGCGAAAAAATACGGTAAAACTTACCAAATTTGTGGTGAACACATTTTTGCGTAGAGAAAGAGAATTTGAACACCAAAGAATGAATGTAACCTCAGCATTGGATAGCATGTTTTTACTGGCTGAAAAAAGATAAATAAAACCGTGTCATCGCTCGAAAGTACATAAAGTTTTTGGCATAGTGAAAGAGAATACGTTGAGTGTTTTACGTAGTGAAAGAAACTGCCAACGTGTTAGAAGTATTCGAGGACAAAACATACGAGTATATCGAGACTTAAGAATTTCGTAAACTATAAAAATATTCACTTGATGAAACACTCATCGATGAGTACATTCCTTTCTTAATATAAAATTAGAAAAAAATCTAAGACGGATATTTTAAATAATATGTAGTTTCACAAAACAGCTGAATAAATAACATGTGTTTTGCAGAAGCTGAAGACCCAGGATGTACCTATCAGCTTAATGAGCGCAATGAATGAGTTCACGTAAACAATCGACAATTATATCCTGCACTACAACAGTCTACTTACCTAAATGTGTAACTGATTTATCCCCCTGACCACTTCGTCAACGTCTCAAATAATCCACTAATTTGCGTTACTTACCGTGTTTCACACTCTCCCACAACTTCAAGTCTCACTGGTTCCAGTGAATTATTAAAATAAATGGCGCAAGTTCCTGATATCTTATTGCAACATACGAGCAGGAAAAGAAACTACTGTACGTCGCAAACTGATGGAGTCTAATCAACGCAAAGTTCAATCTATTAGAAATTACTGGTTAATTGAACCAAGTTAACTTTTTTTTCTTGAGTCTAAAAACGCGGAAGCTCTTGGCAGAAAGAAAAGCACCTGTGTGCAAATTATAACTTCTAACAGGAGAAAAGCACACAAATCTTTGGCCTTGACTTGATAACTAGACCAAGCAACTGCAAAACTATATATAAAAGCAGAGAAGTGCGAAAACAGAGGTTGACAGATAATTCACAGAAATGAGAATAGGTTGATTATATAATGCCTAATAAATCTGAAAGGCAGAGCTATACTCTTTATAAATCGATTTTAGATTATCACGTATTTTCAAAAACCATTAATGAGTAAAGTGAGGATTCAAAGCACCACAAAGAAAAGAAACTTAAGTTACCAAATATTTAAAATTAATAGCATTAAATTCTATCAGGTATCCCAAATTTTCACTTAAAAAACACGAACGAAACTTGCTGCAGTGCTAATACAGAACAGAGCAAATCTATCGTCCGCCCCTTCAAGAATTATCCATGACTCGACATAAATCTGACTAAAGATATAGCAGCGACATCTAAATAAATAGCTACTCTTGTACACTTCCTCCCGCTTACAAATATCAGTGCAGACATTGTAATGTCTCGCTTGAAAAACAAGATTTCTAAACTTTACGGCGTCAACTCTTTTCTGGTGAACCACTTCAAGTGATGGTTGCACTTTAATATATCGCGCGGTTAACTTCAAGAACAATCCATATTTTCATAACACTTGCAGCTGTGGGACAATTAATTTAAATGAAATATTAAACTGAAAACCATATAACGTAGAATTTTCTCAAATCATGCCTCAACTAAAGAGGTTAAGTTCACGTAATTCGATTACAAAACCAAAACACATAACAGAGCTTCCCTAACTTCGTCTTTTGTTACCCACAACTAATCAATAAAGCTCTTGTATTCAATGCAGGCATGAACCTCTACTAGACAACTTTCTTTTCTAAAATCACCCGTGCTCAATATGGACACAATGTTCCACCAGCTCTTCCACCTTTCTTCTACTTCAGGTTCCCTGTTTTACCCGAATACGGGTTACTCGGTCAATGAAATAGTGACTTACAGGTGTTTGGAAAGCACAGTCACTCGTTCACACTTCAGCGGCAGAGCGTGGCGTCTATCTGCACCAGAGACGGAAGAGCGAGCTTCAGCTTCCGTCTGTAGCTTGGGTCCTGCTGTATGGGGTTACCTTCCAAGTAAACTGTCTGCAGTCCAGTGGCACCCATCAGCTCATCGACGTCCTTCCACTCGGATACTTGGTTACCGTTAAACTGAAAAAATTGAATGCTAACATCAATCTACCGAAGTAATGAAAAAACCGGTTTCTAGTCAGCGTTTCTCAACCGAAGTTTCGCCCACACCCTCAAGGGGGCCACAAGCCTTCGACGGGGAGGGGGAATACGAGCGGGCGCCGAAAAACTCTAAATACTTAACTTGTTCAAGGGCAAGAGGCCACAAGTGTCAAGTGAATTGGTGGGGGGTTGAAAGCATGGGTCATCAAAGGTTGAGAAACGCTGCTATTGGTCGTAAACGAATGTTAGCTTCTATCAATACGTAAAGAAAATATCAGTTTCTATAACTCAAATACTGAAAACGATGTGAGAAAAGACAATTTCCCAACGGCAAAAACTCAAGTAAAACGACTGCACATATTTCTCGCGTATTTTCACACCAGACAGTTCAGAGACCCTGGACTCTATAACTAGTTTGAAGTACTGTTGGTGTTCGAGAGACGAAGGCAAGCAATTTTTAAAACTGTTTTAGTGCGCTAATGAACTAAGACCATTTCAATGAAGAAAGTTTTACAAGAGGGTTTACTTAAACAAACCAACATTTGCGTCAAAAGTGGATTAATATACTAAAATTTGTTACGGTTTTTGATAATCATTGATCTCGAGTAAAATAGAAGCACATAGCGTACTGCATATTTTTCTCAGGAATAACAATAAATAATCGCAAATCAACTATTAGCCACACACTTCCATTACAATATCAGTAAGCTGCCACAACTTCTTACCCAAAACTCCTCCAGATGAACGAGATGGGAGACGTTTTCAATTTTGTGTATCCTGTTGCAGGCGAGGTCCAGGGTGTTCAGTTTGGTGTTGTTCGTCAGACCTTCCAGGACCTGAAAATAGAGAATGCATCAATTCCTTTTCTGTAGATGAAGTCGAATGCAACGACGCCTATCAACAAATTAAAATTTACACTGAATAAAAACTTTGTCGGATAAGAGAATCATTACTAAACAAGAAGTGTAATGAGAAACTTTGAAACCACAAGGATACAAACAACGATGAACACTAGGGCAGAGATACTACTTTTTTTCTCGATACAGTGCTAGTCTTTGCATGAACTAGCTAACTTGATCACTGCGCTGTTTATGACTCATTGTCACAGCTAATCGCAATTTCGCGCAAGTATATCCTTTGCATATTTATTGTAAGAACGAACAAATTTAAATTAATAATTTTCATCGTGGTTCAGAACCTCAGCATGTATTGAACACGCGAGACATTCGTCTACAAATGTAGAAATCTATTAGTTATGTGAATATTTTTATTAATTTTTTCCGTTTAGCACTCACTGATAAGAGGTATACATATATTAGTCTTGGGCATAGGTTTAATCAGACCCATTAACATTGAAAAATATAGACAAGCGCAGTGATTTAACAGCCCCTGTCACACAATACACATTCACAATATGCGTACAAATGACAAGCTGCTCTTGGTTTTTCTTAATTACACCATTTTTACTTTTTTCAAAATCCAAGGACAAAATACAATTTCTCAAGAACTTTTCAAAGTTCAAGAACAAATAATTCTTTTCAAAGACATTTTAAGATTTTCAAGGGTGTGCGGTAGCCCTGTTATATTTTGGAAAGAGACGAAATACCTGAATGCCATTGTGACTCAAGTACAGCTGATCAAGATTCACCAGGCGACCCAATCCTTCAATTTTGGTGATGCGGTTGCTCTGCAAGGGTGAAGATCAGTGCATGAATATTAAACGCGTTGAAATTGTGTACAGCTTCTAATAGATTTTTAGCCACCTGGAATCACGTAACCTCGATTACCTCAACAAAATCAAAACAAATCTAGCCAGAAACGGGAGTAAAGAGAGCATCCTGGTCATAAGTACGTGTGTCGCCCGTTATGCTGGACCATTCAAATGAATGATTACGCCGTTCACAACAGTTTTCATTTTGGAACGAATGATACTACTAGTTGTGCTCGAAAATTAGACTTCAGAATCGACAAAATTCTAAATTTAATGCTAGTTTAGTCTATGTCCAGTTTTTGATACTAAATAGCTATTACAGCATATTTACAGAGTGGGGCATAAATACTGTTATCAAACAAAAACAATTTTTTTTTCTTGAAAAAGACATTAATTTCAAGGTCTGACTTCAACAAATAGTAGGCAATTTACTAATCTGCGACAAAAAAATTATTCAAAATACTTCTTTTTTGCCCTCACTACTTTGCGAAGTCTTTCTAACAATAAACTACTACTAACGATAAACTACTTAACTTACTGGGAGAAATATCTAACGATATTTCAATCATTCAATTCTGATTTCAAAATTTTGATACTCTGGGAAGAAAACGGTCAATTGTTCTTTTCATCAACATTCTGTTGATTTTGTGGTTTCTTCCTAGTTTAAATATTTCGGATGGATTCAGTCCCTTTTCATGCTTCTCCATAATGGAATTTCGCATCAATTCTAGACATTGTCAATAGTTAATGGCTAATTGATCTGCAGAAATTAGGTATATCGTTGATAATTAATTTTATAAAATTACATGCGGTAATATTTCTGAAATAAAAATCATTACAATTCATTTGAAAACGAGTAGCAGGAATTATTAGGTTGTTACAAAAATAATGGCCGCTCGAAGGTTTGGGGTTTGAAAAGTAATTTTAACACAACTTTTTTAGTTTATTTTCGATGAACCTTGGCATACATAACAATTAATGTGTGCTCATTAATATTTTGTAACTTCTTTTCAGACAGAACATAATTTTGAAGGATAGAATCCCTCCATGATGAACATGACAAAACATGGCCTTCGCCTACTTATGTTGCACGAGTTCAAACTTGGACACGACGCCTCCGAAGCTTCTGCCAATATCAACCGAGCATGGGGAGAAGAGTCCACAAGGGATCGGACAGTACGAAGGTGGTTCGGGAAATTCCGGAGTGGTGATGGAGCCTTAAAGATGAAGAGGGTAGAACACGTTTGGGCAGTCTCGAGAACGAGCAATTGCATTCGGTTGTTGAGCAAAATCCACGTTAAAGTGTTGGAGAAATGTCTTAGACACTTGGTGTCAGCACTGCAACAGTCTCGCGCCATTTGAAGATTATTGGAAAGGTGAAAAAGCTCGATAAATGGGTTCCTCATGAGTTCAATGAGAATCAAAAGCTTAGGCGTTTTGAAGTGTGCTCGATGCTCTCTCTGCGCAACATCAACGATCCCTTTCTTGATCGAATTGTCACTTGTGACGAAAAGTGGGTCCATTATGATAACCGTAAACGATCAGGTTAATGGCTCGATCGTGATGAGCCCCCCAAACACTTCCCAAAGCCAATGTTGCACCAGAAAAAGATTATGATGACTGTCTGGTGGTCTGCAATAGGTGTTATTCACTACAGTTTTTTTGGGAGTCAATGAGACCATTAATGCAGAGA
>VCRD01000109.1:132208-142969 GCA_006783055.1 Trinorchestia longiramus
ATATTTCTGTCGGGCATGACGATTGGAATTTCTTAGACTCGGGGACTCAATTTTTACGGGAGAATGCATTCGACTCAGGCTTGAATCACCAAAAAATTCTATCTCTCAAGCCTTATTACTAGCCAACTTCAGAGAAACAGCTGGAGTTTCTTACCTGAATGCCGAAAACTTGTAAGTTTAAGAGGCAATCCAAATTATGCAATCTCGTGATCTTGTTCTTGCCTAAGAATAACGACTTCAGGCCCGAGAGTCCTTCCAGATTTTCGATGGTCTGAAATGTCACCAAATTATAATATTAATCCCATTAAAAAAATTCGCAAAACTCTCCATTCGCAATCAAATGTGTGTAGTTATACTACACACATGTAGTGGTATACCTCCACATGTATCGTCCAGTTATACTAAACAAAGTGACAAGTACTTGGCACTTGAATTCATCAAAATTACTGTGGATTGTGCAAACATAAGGAGTTTGAGGTCTTTTTAAAACTACTATTATTTTCATCATTTAACCATGATCACGACTTCTGTTCAAGGTGAAGACAAACTTTTCTCCTCGCAAAAGAGATAACTACAAGCGCAAATAAAAGCGTCTGTACAAGGTACCACACATCAGTCTCAACTATCTAAAATTTTATTAACAAAGCTAGAAATCAGCTCATTCCTCGGGACCTTTAGTCATAAGGCCAGAAAGAAACAGGGAACAGTCTTCAATGCTCTCACTGTACTGACCCATACTTCAACATCTTTTTATATTCTGGTTTAATTCGTTTACTTGTTGCACTTTTTATTTATTCACTATGTATTTAAATGTTTGATCGATACTCTGGTTAATCTTTAAAACACTAGTTTACTTACACGAATTTTGTTGTCTCCAAGCTCAAGCAATTCAAGCTGCTGCAGATGACTCAAATTTTCTATCTTGCTGATCTTATTAGCGCAAAGGAAGAGTTTCTTCAACTTGGTAAGTCCTTCCAAGTTTTCAATTTTTCTGATGCGATTGAATGAAATGTCCAAAACTCTGTAAAAATTAAAGTAGTGTCATTGATATTGTACTTGGTATTTACTAAGTACAATAGTATTAGTCATTGATGTTTTATTTAAGAGAGTACAGTAACGCTCGTTTGGAGGACTAGACCACTACCTTCATCTCAGCTCTCACCTAAAGAAACATACACAACAATGCAATGCTCCAGCAATAATCAGCCAGAGGTAGATAACACATCAGCTAAGAAGGACTTGATCTCTCACACTAGCATCACAGCTACTATGAAAAATTAGTGGAACTTCCCACAATCACTACTGGAAAAAATTATAAAATAAATTTATAAGGAAAATAAATCTAAAAAAATTCTACTCAGACAAACCTCAAAGCTTATAACTATAAATCAGGCTCTGCTATACTATAGTATCAATAATGGCACACTCACAGACTACATATTCAATCATTTATTATGCTAAGATTAAATTTAATCTTTGGTCAAAATTTTGGCTCATATATTTAAAATTCAAACTTGAGTACATAGCAAACTGAACTTTTGCAAAATAAAATACATGGCATTTAAGCACAGCAAATGAAATTAGAGAAACTGTTCATTTTAGGAATGATAAAAACTATCATTAAAATAGCTAACATGCACACCAGAAATAACGGCCATAAACTAAACAAGAACCTTCACGCCATCCCACACTCTAAACTTATTTATAGTTAAAATTGCCAAAACCTGGAACCAGCTACTCAAAAATGTCATTTCTGCTGGCTGTGAAAACATTTAAAAATAGTCTTGACAAATATTGGATGCAGAATCCCCCCAGTTTTATTAAGTACTAATTCTATCTCCTTTTTAACTCTTGGGCCTGTGTATGATTGCAACTTAATCAGTATGCAGAAAAAATTGCAAACCAACCAATTATTTAATATTCTATTGCAACTTTGTAATCCATCATAAGATATATCAGTGAATAACTAACTATTAAATTAGCCATAAACAAACTTAATCCACCATGAGACTTAGCACAACAAAATATCCAATTCAAACCTACTACACTATAGGGAGAACCATCAGGGCTACATGGACTAGTTTCAACAAACAAACACGACATAGAAGGAGAACCATCAGAATGGTGAGTAACCACCAACATAATCTTAGGTCGCAGATGCCTCCAACGTTGTCCAAGATGGCAGAGAAACGACAAACAAAAGTCTATGGATATTAGAAATTTGATGTACCTTACTTACACTACAATTTAACTGATGACACTAAGTGTAAAACTCACTCTAAGTTCACAAGGGATGACAGGTTTTCAATTGTGGTGATCTGGTTGTCATAAAGTTCCAACTCCCGAAGACTAGAAAGACTATCCAGGTTTTCAATTTTTTTTATCAGATTCCACCGTAGAGAAATGGTTTCAACAAACTTCAGTGGATCCAAGTTCTCTATTTTGGCTATCCGTCTGTGATTTAAGTCCAAATCCTGAAAAAGATACAAAATATCAAGAATAATTTGTTTAGATAAATAAGACAGGCTACAACAAAATTGAGTAGTGTAGAAAAAGCAAAGCAAATCTTGCCTTCCTGATAAAAACACCCATTCATGTAAACAGACCATCTATGCAGTAAGTCCAAGTACATAATTTCCATTAGAACATGCACCTCTTGCACATCTTCTAAGCTGTAGTTCAAGGCAAAATTTGAAAAATAAAGTATATTCAGAATTTTATTGCATTGCAGAAACAATTTTCATGATGACTTAAGAATATGTTGTAAAAATTGCTAACCATACACTAGTCACTCATAAAATTATGAACACTGGCAGTGAGTAGGATCAACTCTGCATCATTTTGAAAGAAGAATGAAAACTTCCCTCACCACAGCACTGTAGTCTAAGATGACCAACTCTTCTGTAGCTTCCACATCCTCTTCCCCATTGGTATCTGTGAACATAAGATGTTAACACCAGAATGAGTCACTAAGTGATGTGAATACATACTTAATTAACCCTTTGGTAAGTCTAGTTACTGCCTCAAATTTTGCTATATATCAAATCATACAACACAGAAGTATTGCAAGACACCTGTAGATGTTGCTAATCACCACTTCTAATCTCTTTGATGGCAACACTAAGCATCAATGACTTGAGGTGTTCAATTTACATCAGATATGCTGGCAGCAACACAGGCAGTAAGTCCTATAGCATTTGCACTGTAGTTTTTGCAAAAATCCTCATGCTTGCTACTAGGTATAGTATGTGTCCTTAGCATACAATGATTTATTAAACACTCATTCTTGTTTATAATCCTCTATGAGAGGAGGAATGTTAAACTAATTTTGATAGATAAATAAATCAGGTACACTGTAGTTACCATTGGCTGGACCTGTACTGAGGTTACTAATGGTACTTTGAGAGCACTTTATATTATTTCCTATCTTAATCATGTTTCATCATTTTTCTGCATTACTCTTATATTAACAATAGCTATTGCTTTTTATGATGATGTACAAAAATAAGCTTACATAAGTGCTCAGGTATTTCCCTCATGCTTTTAAGTAAAGAAGTTCTTTTGTTCTCTGCTTGCTAGTGCACATCAGTTACAATTCATACACAAATACTTGTCCTTTTGTACCAAACATTCAATGGGGAATTGACATTTTATTGAATTTTTTTTCAGTGCAACACCATGGCATTAGGAAAGAGGCCAAGTAGACAATAGATTTCTTAGTACCTTGAGGAATAACCTTCTCATTACCAGGACCAAACTAAGAAAATGATGATGACATTACATTACCCATGAATGAATTCAAATATAACATTCAATTTGAATGATGATTCAATAATTATCTTTCTGAACTGAATAATTAACTTACCAAGTTTCAAATTCTGAGACACAGATTCAGGAGATGCTCTAGCATCATCACTGGAGTCATGGTTTGAAGGCACACCTGCCTCATCAGGAGAACTGTTGGCAGCATCATCTGCCATGGCTGTTCACTCAAAATCTAACAAATAACACAAGGAAAATATTACCTCTATCTGGAAAAAAAATCCATCACAGTGTTCAATATAAATTTGAATTAAATACACATTTAGGCATTATTGAAAATATTAAATGCTTTAGAATTTGCCATATAATGTATCTTCATACATTTGCTTTCAAGTAAAAACATTTTGAACAACTATAATTTATTGTTGGTCTATCAATTTCCTTCTTCCATTATTTAAAATCCCACTGCAGTCTTTCACTTCCTTTATTTCTCAACAACCAGTCATCCATAGGTCTCTTATTTCAGACACAAAAAATCTGGGGAATCTTTAGCTATCAAGCAGGCCCCCAACCAATTTTCTCCCATTGACTTTCAATCAGATTCAGATTTAAAACTTAGTTCAACCCATCTTTTCCCCTTATAATTCAATACAGCCTTTATCCTTTCAGAAAAACAAACTTCACTCTAGATCACCTGAAATTGCTTCAACAGTCATCCATTTTGCGGTGTCTAATACCAAAAGCCCTACCCAAATTCTGCAGCCAACTTTTCAAGATCTCCAGTCCATGCCATAACATCCATACCATACACCACATGAGGTACAGTAACAAATTTCTATATTCCTCTACCACAGTGGTTCCCAACCTGTGATACGCGTACCACTAGTGGTACGCAAGTCTTCCAGGTGGTACGCGAAAACTTTCGAAATCATAAAAATTTTCATTTTGTTATTTTCTCCTTCACAAAAATGTGAACCAGGAACCAGGTGGTACTCTCTGGAACCAAGTGGCACATAGCAACTGTATGGGACCTCCAAGTGGTACTTGATCACAAAAAGATCAGGAACCATTGCTCTAATACTTTCCTGATTATTTTCTCTATACTTGGCCACACTGCTTAGTCTTCCCATCCATAGCTTTTGCCACTTTCTTACTTTTTGCTCTTGCACATCCATCTTCACTCAACAGACTTATTAGATACTTATATTTTTATAGTTCTGTTTATTTTCATTTTTCCAATATTCCACTTCTATCTTTGTGAGTCTTGTTACCATTCATAGCTATAACTTTAGTTTCATCTCCACTAAATTTTCCCATGAAGTCTACTAAATCCATTCACAATTTCAAGCATCCCTTGTAGTTCTTGCCCTGCTTCACTAACCACAACCTTGTCATCAGCATACAGCAAACAACTCAGTTTCTTCTCTCTAACTTTCAGTTTCAAACCCCTCATTTTCAGGCAGACAGCTAATTCTTCTGTGTACAAACCAAACAGTAAGGAAGCCAGAGTGCAACCCTGTCTCACTCCTCACCTGCCCAGTCAGTAAAGTTCCCAGTCACTAAAGTGTAAAACAAGATCATAAACTGTGAAGGACAATGGTAGCATTACTCATCATTACTGCAATGACTCATACAAATGAAAAATTACATTAACTACTGCATTGAGAGAACTGATGAGCTAATTTTCTGCTCAAGTATTTATACTCAAATAGTCCAATCTTTTCTATAAAATAAATAAGAATGGAAGGAAGGTGAAAACAATTTTTATTGTAAAATATAAAACAAAATTAGGCTGCTTGTTATTAACACATAGATCTTAATTAGATGAGAATTTAAATTGAGTAAGACTTAAATCTAAATTTATGGCTAATGTTTAAAGCTAAAATTATCACACACAGTTTTGCTTACTAGATAGCATCCACATAAACCTTACTCAGAAAAAGGTTAGCAAAAGTTGCAAAGAATAAGAAATGTTTAAGCACTAATAATAGCTAAAAAGTATAAACTTGGCAGGCACTTCTCATTACAGAAAACTAGGAAGACACATTATTTCAGTTGCTACCATTAACTTGAAACTTAGGGTTAACTGCAGTTGGGGTCTGTGTTAATCTGATAGCAGACAGTTACAAGTAAGCCTGACTTTGATCATATCGACAGAACTCGACGCTAGCCTTTAAAAGGTTAAAGAGGAGGGCCACTTTGTCACGGTCGGGCAACATGACACCCTTATGCTGACATCAAAACAGATTTATGACTGCTGCACAACCTGAAGTAGGAGTTCCGCCCGTCTCCGTTACTGTTTAAATTGAATTACAGGGTGTGGACGCAATGTTTCTGAAACATGACACCCACAACGATTTATTGATTAAATACGTAAAAGCATTGAATGTGGTACGTATATCAATTATATTACGGTGAGTATAAGCGACATCTGCACGTAGTGCAGTTTGACGCTAAGTTTCTATGCACCAAAATTTAAAATTCTAGCTTGGAAGTAAATTAACTAAACAACCGTGCTTGATACTTTTTTCGGAAGCGTCTCCTAATTAAACAGACATAATACGCGTCCGCAAATCACAGGCTAAGCTTGAGTGTATACCTTTCTGACGAACACGATGTATGTATATTAAGTAGTATTGTTATCATGCTCACAGAGCCATATGGTTTCCAGCAAGATTTCTCTATTATAGGGTAAATTTGATTAGTAGTAAATCATTCAATAACCAGTAGAGCAAAGCTTCTCAATTTTGTCGTTCATGAAAAAAGCCACAATTCTCCAAAAAACCTGATCTCATTGACACTAACGCTATGTGAATAATTAGTTAATTACATTTCACACTTTAGCAATAACAAAACTCATATATATTGTTCATGATTATTTTTCCCAAAAGTCAATATAACTTTTTCGATTCATTGTTTGGTTTCGACTGAAATATTCAATGTACGTTTAAAATAATGGCTCTTAGACGCATTTTAGAATTCTGTAAAACCACCGGTTCTTTTTAAGTAAAATTAGCCCACTCGAAATAATATTGTGAACATTTTATCACACCAACCTGCAGCAACAAGATAGCCACATAAAAATATATATTAGCTCTGTATATATAACAATTAACCAAGTATTTTTCAGCCAATGATCATGTAAATCTTATGACCTTATGTTACATATTTCCGTTATCATTACATTATTGATTAAGTAGTTCGTAAAATGATGGAATATGTAATATTCATTGTAAATTTGAAGTACACAGTCAATATTTTAATATACTAGAGATACAAACTTACAGTAACAAGAAATATACATGATTATTTGCTGAAATAGATGTGATTATTTGTTAAATTTACGTAATTAATTTCTGTTTTTACATAGTACATCTTGGTACAGTATTCCCCTCCTTCAGAGAAAGCGGTCCCCTCGAGATAGGCGGATTTGATTGGAAATGTTACGGATGTGTTAGAATTCACAGAGTGGGCCGTTCCTCATGACATATTTCTCTTACCCCTTACCAAGCTGCCAAGTTCTTTCAGCACATTCGACGAAGTGCAAGCGTTTAAGTGGGGTGTGTGCCAGTCCGCGTCTGATACCACGGAGCTCTGGTGCAACCGTTGCAGAGCACCAACTTTGTGCCCTAGGGACTGAATTGATATCCTTTTCTAGTGTAGATAGAACATTCGTGCAGTGGTAGTTTGTGCAGTGCGGTAGAGTTTCAGGCGTTGAAAGGGTTTTGCCATTTAAGTGTTGAACGTGATGCAACGTGTACGAATCTGAAGAATAAAGTGATCACTTCTCACGATGGCGGATACAGAAGGCTCATCCGAGCAGGATGATGTTTCATTCCTGCGCACGGTGAGTATGAAGTGTGAATAATTGTCTAGTAATAAATTCTAAAACTTAGGATGTAGGAGAATCCAGAGATCCGTCCTGAAATGATTCATGTGCAAATTTGTATTGCATGGGTGTGATTGTGCTGTTGGTTGAGAACAATTGTATCTTAGGAACAAAACACTAGAAATCCAACAGTTAAATGTCTGATTACTAGGCCAAGTTTCAAACAAGAAACAGCTGCCTCGAGTAGTTGGTTATGAGTTTTATGGTCCATCTCGTGCAAGAATACTTCAGTAGCCTGTATCCTGGATACCAAGTGTCAATGATGCCGTGTAGCTGGTCAGTCGTATAAGTACAGCCGATGTACAGGATGCGGCTACATAACTTCCTCTTTTCATAACCTTTTGAAAGGTAAAAAAGGAGTCATACGTCACGATGTTGTGGATCACATTGTTGTTGTTTGCCCAGCGGGTGATCCAGAGGAAAACTCTGAGGTATGGGGGAGGCTCGGATGGGGGGTGGATAGGAGGGAAATGTTTGAGAGTGAAGGGACACTGGAGATAGTCAAGGGACCCGGTAAGAGTTCAGGCTGCCGTGGACACTGGGTCCATCCAAAGGTCCAGAGGGATAAGATGGGTCAGAGCGTGGGGGCAGCTGAAGAGGTGACTGGTGGTCTGGTCCGCGGCGCTGCAGGCAGGGTACATGGGGTTCTGCGCTGCTCCTATTCGGGCCCGGTAAGAGTTCAGTGCTTTGCTCTGGCACGACCGGAGTTGGGAGAGGGGATGCGGGTAGATCTGGGAAGGGATCGTTCTTGTTCAGAAATGGGGGGGGACAGTTGGAGGACCCTGTTGGGGTCATCTGCAGAGATGGCCTGCTGAACTACTGAGGAGTGGAGGGCGTTTAGGGATTACCTATAGGTGGAGGGAAGGCAGTCCCCGTTTGGAGATAAAAGGTGAGCCATGGTAGGTAGGAAGCGGAATTGAAGGCTATGTTTCATGCTGCGTGGGCCAGAGGGTTGGGTGACTGTAAGGTAGTTCGGATGGTGAGGGCGAAGGGAGTTGAGGAGGTACTGGGACAGAGGAGGGAGAGGTGGTCGGCTACAGGGAGGACCCTCGTTTCCCTGTGAAGGTGCGAGGCGGAAGCCATTTTGTGGGATATGGTGGCTATTCGAAAGGCGGCGTTCTGAATTGCTTGGAGTTTTGCTATAGATGAGAGGGAAGCGTTGGGGAACCAGATGGGAGCTGCGTAGGTGACTATTGAGTTGATGAGGGCCTTATATGTGACGGTAATGGTTTCCTTTTGCTTGCCCCAGGAGGAACCAGCGAGGGCTTATTTGATGTTCAATCTATTGCGAACCCTGTCACAAATTGTTTATGTAAGAGATGAAGGTAAAGTGGGGGTCGAAGGTAATTCCTAGGATCTTAGGAGACCGACGGTAAGTTAGGTCTGTCTCCTCCCAGGTGACATGAGGGTTGGTGCGGATTGGTGGGTGTCAGGGGTGAAGAGGGAGGATTAGGATTTAGCTATTGATACTGTGAGGCCCTTTTATTGGACCCATGTGGCGACGTCAGAGGAGGGGCGGAGAGGATGGCCTAGGCATCAAGGATTTGATTGTCGTTGCTAGTGCTGGGAAGTCGTCAGCGTATGAGGTGATGAGGGGTGCAATGGAAAGGTAGTCGGAGACAAATAGGTTGAAAAGTGCTGGGGCTATGACAGAACCCTGGGGGACGCCCGCTATGACGGGTCTGGAGATAAAGAGCTAGTAGTTGTACGAGCGTTTGACTAATCTGCCCTTGAGATAGCAGACCAGCCAGCGAACTAGTTGGTACTTGAGGGGGAGAGAGAAGATTTGGCAAACGAGTTGAGGGTGGGGGACAGTATCAAAAGCTTTGAAGAAGTCTATGGTCATGATAGTTGTGCGGAGGGGAGGGCGGTGCTGGTTGAAATCTGCTATTGTGTGATTTAGGGGAAGTAGGGCGGATGTAGTGGAGGGAAGAGGGTGCGGAAGGAGCAAACGTTTTAGCACTTTGATGGCAGGACAGAGGAGTGAAATGGGGCAGTAAAAAGAACTGAGTAAGGGTGGCTTGCCTGATTTGGGGATGGTAATGATGATGTCTGTTTTCCAATTGGAAGGGATAGCGGTGAGAGAGAGGTTGAAGGTGTTGGTAAGATAAGTTATGCCTGAGGGGCCAAGGTGGCGGATTTGGAGTACGGTGAGGTTGTCCGGACCTGGTGTGGTGGAAGTGACGGACTTTTGGATGGCCTCCCTTGTTTGGTCGTCGGTGAAAGGAGGGAAAGATTGGTCTAAGGGGTGGAGTTTGCAAATAGATCTAAAAATCTTGTGGGATCATCTATTACGTCGGAAGTGAGGAACATTTGTGAAATAGCGGCAGAAGGATTGAGCTATGATAGGATTAGAGGTGGTGACTCGGTTGCTGAAAATGATGGGTTGGTTGGGAGGTTGACTGTTGGATTTGCCGGGGAGGGATTTGAGGAGGGACCAGAATTTGGAGAGGTTTCGTTGTTGGGTATGGGACTGGACTTTGTCAATCCAGGTCTGGCAGGAGTGAGTTGAAATGGCAGAGGTGATGTTGTTGTCGAGATCGGGAAGAGAGGGGTCATTGGAAATGGAGGAGCGAAGTAGGTCTCGTTGCTTGATGAGGGAAATATCAAAGGGGCGAAGGTTCGGGATAAAATTTTTTCTGCAGCCCCTTGGGGATGAAACGATGGGCAGCAGTTTGGAGGGTGAGACAGATGAAAGCCTTTCTTTGTGTGCAGGAGGAGGGTGGTAGGGCATTACGGAAGATCTCTTCAGTGTGAAGGGTGAAGGCTACCCTGTTTACTTTGTTGAAGTTGGTGAAGGTTCTGCGGGGAGGTTGTTGTGGGTTGATTGGTGGGGATGGAAATTGCTATGGGGAGATGGTCAGAGTTTAGGTGAGTGAGGGGTGTCCAGGTGGTTTCCGGGGCTAGGTGGGCTGGCGATGGTGAGATCAGGGGAAGAAGGATTGCTGTTGGAAGGGAGGCGGGTGGGGGAATCTTGATTGAGAAGGATGATGGGATTGGAGTCGATGGCATTGATTATACTGATGGCCCTCGCTGTAGCCCTGTCGTTATTTGTTAATGAAAACCAGGTGGGGTCGTGAGTGTTGAAATAGCTCATTATGATGATACTA
>VCRD01000109.1:148752-165639 GCA_006783055.1 Trinorchestia longiramus
GTTGTTGTTATTGCTGCTGCCGTTGCTGCTGCTGTTGTTGTTGTTATTGCTGCTGCCGTTGCTGCTGCTGTTGTTACTGCTGCTGCTGTTGTTGTTATTGCTGCTGCTGGTTCTGTTGTTGTTGCTGTCGCTACTTACTTTTATTGGCCATGCAGCAGCCCTCTGCGTTCTCCTCCTCGTTTGCGCTTCTACATCTCTCTCTAAATTTTTTGGTATTAATTTGTTCGCATTGGTATTGTTATCTGGTCGTTGTAAAACTAACTTTTCAATTTTATTTTCTATTTAGTTGATGAGTAGCGACTCTTATTCGTGTATGTTGCTTGCGCGTTGTCTGCTGGTTACTGTTTGTGTACAGGAATCTGTTTTGTGTTTTGTGTTCTCGCACACTGTTACTCATCATACTCTTCGTTCTTGTTAATTTATGTCATGCATCGATTGAGTCCAAGTCTGCATTTCCAGGAGGTTGTCCTCCACTGCGGCGAGTAGGATTCTTGAGTTTCATTTTGGGGAGTATACCGCTGTGGTCTGTCCTCGTCAGCATACAGAAGGAATTTCACGCTCGTAAGGTATCTTTAGCTACCCATGTATAAGACAGCAACACTTGTTGCGGGAGACTGTTGTGTGTATGATATTGTAGTTATAATAGGCAGGTCTTAATTATTATAATTATAGTGTAATCATGGAGCTAATGTGCCAATGTTAGTAAAGGTTTTATGATAATAATCAGACACAAAAACTTAGAAATTTTGATCTATACCAACTACACTTTGCCGTTATCGGTATTTCGCTTTTGTCAATTCATGTCTCTGATATGTAACTTTTGATATTAATAAACGAAATACAGTTTTCAGTTCACTACGGTAACAATTAAATTTTACAGATCATCAGCACATCACACCAAGCTATCCACCAGTAAATTAAAAATTATGATTTAAAGCTTTCACTCTGACTCGTATATTTGAATTAAAGATTTTAGCATTACTGCTTTAAACTCATACCGTTACATTATGTTGCATTCAACTTGTTTTAAAGTAAATGTTATGTTCCAGTTTTAGCGCATTTCCATTTTTAACCCTTTCGGTACTGACGGCATCTCTGGTAGCCGCAGTCATTTTTCGCCTATTAAGATGCAGAGCAACACGTGTGTCTGTGCAAACGCTGGTAGGGCAGTGCAAGCTACAGTTTGATCAGGACGATGCAGTGACCGTAAAACATCACAAAGCATCTTATTTTAAATTTGATGTTAAATATGTTGAAAAAGGTTCTGATATTTGCATCATGGTACCGAAAGGGTTAAGCTTCTCTTCAATAGTATAACAGTAAGCATCGCTGTTATATCACCTAGTGCACATATCATACAATACCTACAACGGAAGGATTTTATAATAAGGCACTTTAAAAACAAATGTTGTTACATATTTTACGTGTTAATTTTATTGGAAATTGATTTTTGTTTGCTATTCTTTTTATGTATGCGTGAAACATACGGACACTTGAAAGTGTACCTGTCATTACCCACATACTTGGATGTATACCTTATATCTTTCTAATACTCTATTATTATTTTATTATCGCATATATCTTTTGTGTGTTTCACCGAGCTGTGTACCGCAAAGCATCGTATTACAGTTGAATATCCTGATTCTGAAATAATGTTTATGTTCAGATAACTTCCCTGTTAAACATGCCCTCATATACATCATCACATTTCTGATGCGCAGAACATGTGAGCACAACCCTCTGTCACTATCGCCACGTTCAATGCGTACATATTTTTTCTATGCTCTAGCGCAGTTTCCAGCGCTCAAAAAGCTGTAGGTGAAAACATATGTACATTCGTTCGAAGTTAGTTGCATCATTTGAGAGCGAAACTGACGCTGCCTGTGACGTGACACGACTCCTGTAAAGTTTTGGCTTCTACCAGTGAAAACTCGAGTCAGTTTTACTGCCCCACGCTTCCTCTGACACACTAAATCGCCTTCACATTCACTTATTTTGGGAAAAACGAATCATTGTGCGCACTCACAATACGGTTATTCTGAAGTTCAGTTCAATGAGTTAGACAGTTTTTCGTACATTGACCGAAGTTAATAAGGGAAGCTTTCAATGCGACGATTGATATTTTATGCGTTCACTTGTTCTATTTCTTGGCTCACCTCGTGTTACTAACTCTAGAACTTGACGTTATGATTAAAATACGTGGTGTCAATCATAGATTCCGGCGCCCATTGCCTCGAACGATTTGAGTTTGCGGGATTTCAGAAAATTTTTGGATATCATCTGGGCTTGACTCGGATTAATTTGAAGAACCCAACTGAAAATTTGAACCAAGGCATTTTTTCAACAACACTTGTTTATTAAACTAGAATTTTTTCCTGTTCCCTTGTTTTTTAAGGTAGAGCATAACGTCACGAACGTTGAGATCAGTTGTTTTTTATACTGTAGGCTAATCCAAGAATGGTCTAAAAGGCTCGTTCCTATCGCCTCATTCTATTCCATTCTATTCTATTCTATTCTTAATCCCTTCGCAACAGTTGGGATAATATGCCCCACAAAAAGTTCCACAGGGAGTTGAGATAATATTGCCCGCTGTATAATACCAATGGAATAATTAATCCCAAAATATTTCTAGTCCTAGCATCTTACCCAAGTAATTGAGATTAAAAAAAATTCAGTTGTTCGTCAGACATAAACTAAGTTCTAGCACAGGAAATGCTGCATTTCTTTAAAAAAATATTCGGTAGCGAAAGGGTTAACTGACCTCATACACTGCACAAACACAGGAAAATAAGGTTCAGCTCTTCATATTTACTGAGACCTCAGACGACTCTTTCATTTTCCTTTTCATTCTCCCCTCTCGAAGAAAGTACTGCAGGCATCTTCTTGAGTCGTTTTTTGTGGTTCTTGCGAGAGACGTTTGCGAATCTGAATTTGTTTTTTTGGACGCTAGTCATTAACACGTTTGTTGCGATGCGACCCACCGGTGGGTCACTCAGGTTAGGTTCTGTAATTTTTTCAAAGCTTTTTAGTGACTGTATGTACAAAGTAACGATTTGCACCAGCTAGGCAATCGCAACAAACGTGTTAAAAACACCGGCCGTCCTTCAAATACAGATACAGGATCTGTTTTTTGACAGCTAAACTAGTTTAGAAGCCTAACCCCAACACCACTGATATGTTTCGTTCGTATAAGTATTTATGTGAGTAGGAATAAATGTATTCGGGTGGGATTTTGTTGGGTATACTTCTTATTTAGGCGGAATTTATATTTCCGTGCTTATCCTTCAATAATAGACTGCATCTAGAAACCTTTACATAAATTATTAGTTTTTTCTTCGCTCAAATATTCAGTCGCCTTAAGTATTCAGTGTCGGATGGCAACTGGCCACCTGCAATATTCAGTGTCGGATGGCAACTGGTCACCTCCAATATTCAGTGTCGGATGGCAACTGGTCACCTCCAATATTCAGTGTCGGATGGCAACTGGTCACCTCCAATATTCAGTGTCGGATGGCAACTGGTCACCTCCAATATTCAGTGTTGGATGGCAACTGGCCACCTCCAATATTCAGTGTCGGATGCTGCTAGACGGAGTGCCACTTGACCGGAGCTAGCGGCTTAGCGATGTGTTGGCAACCCACGCCCATTTTTTTCACTGCATTCACGGCTGCTATTTTTGCCTCGCTGCTTATTCTCATCTCCGTCGACCCTTCGCTGCTACCCCTTGCGTATCTGCATTGTTCAAGAGTTGCTCATTTTCATTACCTCGGCGTTCAAGCAATCGTACATAAGAAAATTGACGAACGTGATCATTGCCCATAACCGATGATATAAAACTTCTCATGAAACAGATGATGCGAAACTCCTGCTGTTGAAACCGATGAGGCAGAACTTCTGCTTTTGAAACAGATGATGCGAAACTTTTTCTGAAATCGATGATGCAAAACTTCTGCCGATACAAAACTTAGGAGTGCGCTGCAACGGGATGCCTTACTGTGTTTCTTCGAGACCGACTCTCTTTCTAGCATAAGCGGAACTCGTCAGTCCCACTTTAGGGGAGAAGGGGAGGGGAGAAAGATTTATAATAACGCACCTAAAGTAGTCTAAGAACTTGCGTGCGTTCCTTAATGGTTGTCATACTTCTGTATGACAGAATTTTCAGTGCCTAATGGAGCTTGTAAGTTTAGTTTTAAAGTTCGCTTCGTTTTCTTTTCTCTGTTTCCCGCTTTTTAGTTAATGACTTTCGTTACTCTATGTTTCGACATCATGTTCGAGTGTCTTCGTTTATTTCTTTTTACTCAAGTCTTTCATTGCAAAATACTTGCATTCCCTTCTTGTTGTTGTAGCAGACTGTGCTAAGAGCTGTATCAAAATTATACAACATTGCGTGCGTGCCTCTTGAATCTTGCTTTTATTTGTTTGTTTAAATGACAACAGAACATAGTTTAATCATGAAGGTTACCTTGGTTCAGTATATACTGCAGTGAACTTTAATTGTACAAACTTATAGTGTTCAACTTGGTCTGTGTATTTAATTTCAACTCGAGTATAAATTTTCCTTATTAGAAATGCGGATTTCCTTAACTCTAATCCACTTCCTGAACTGAAGCTTCCTTCTGCCTCAACTGAAGCTTCCTTCTTCCTCAACTCTAGTCCACTTCCTGAACTCAGGCTTTCTTGTTCCTCAACTTTAGTCCACTTCCTCAACTGAGGCTTTCTTGTTTCTCAACTTTAGTCCACTTCTTCAACTGAGGCTTTCTTGTTCCTCAACTTTAGTCCACTTCCTGAACTGAGGCTTTCTTGTTCTTCAACTCTAGTCCACTTCCTCAACTGAGGCTCTCTTGTTCCTCAACTTTAGTCCACTTCCTCAACTGAGACTCTTCTTCAACTCTAGTCCACTTCCTGAACTGAGGCTTTCTTGTTCCTCATCTTTAGTCCACTTCCTCAACGGAGGCTTTCTTGTTCCTCAACTTTAGTCCACTTCTTCAACTAAGGCTTTCTTGTTCCTCAACTCTAGTCCACTTCCTGAACTGAGGCTTTCTTGTTCCTCATCTTTAGTCCACTTCCTCAACGGAGGCTTTCTTGTTCCTCAACTTTAGTCCACTTCTTCAACTAAGGCTTTCTTGTTCCTCAACTCTAGTCTACTTGCTCAACTGAAGCTCTCTTGTTCCTCAACTGTAGTCCACTTCCTGAACCGAAGCTTCCTTGTTCCTCAACTCTAGTCCACTTCCTGAACCGAAGCTTCCTTGTTCCTCAACTCTAGTCCACTTCCTGAACTGAAGCTTCCTTCTTCCTCAACTCTAGTCCACTTCCTGAACAGAAGCTTCATTTTTCCTCAACTCTAGTCCACTTCCTGAACTGAAGCTTCCTTCTTCCTCAACTCTAGTCCACTTCCTGAACTGAAGCTTCCTTCTTCCTCAACTCTAGTCCACTTCCTGAACAGAAGCTTCCTTCTTCCTCAACTCTAGTCCACTTCTGATGAAGCGCCGGTTTTCTTTTTCACCGCTCTTTTATCTTCGAGTCCCGCGTTCTGTGTCCAGGCTTCACGGAGCGGCGTGGCGCCTTCATCTGATGGTGTCATTAATATCAATGTGAGTGAGAGGTGTACGCTTGGATTGACAAGAACGAGCCGTTGCGGGGCCCCTGGAAGTAAGAGCTCAGCTTAACTGATTTGGACGGTCCGACAGCCCCGTGGGCCGTGGCTTGCCCGACTAGAACTGGTTTCTAGTTGATTGTTTCTTCTTCTGCTGCTCGCTTAGCTGAACCTGAAGCATTTCTAGTGTGCCAACGGTCGTACTGACTCTGCTTTGTGTGCTCATGCGCTGGTTTGTGATGCATCTCGATTACTACATATGAGCTTATTATATGGAAAATGCGGGTCCAATCAAGCTTTCGTTAGGTAACATTAGATGCGACATCAAAGCATCTCTATTGTGCTTCCATGCTGTAGGGGCTAATGAACGCGAGCCACCAATCTTTGCTGCTCAAATCACTGCCCAAATCTCCACTTACCTGAGTATATAGCTGACGCAAAATTGATACTCTACAGCATCAGCTGTAAAATTGGTCGACAGCTGCAGCACTTAAGCGACAGCTGCAGCACTTAAGCGACAGCTGCAGCACTTAAGCGACAGCTGCAGCACTTAAGCGACAGCTGCAGCACTTAAGCGGCAGCTGCAGCACTTAAGCGACAGCTGCAGCACTTAAGCGACAGCTGCAGCAATTGAGGATCAAATGCGAATTTAAGTTTCAGCTGTGGATTTGAGGATCAGGTGCAGCACTTCAATATCAGCTGCAGGACTTGAGCGTCAGGTGCAATAGTGTCCAGTCAGCTGCATCAGTGTCCAGTCAGCTGCAACAGTGTCCAGTCAGCTGAAACAGTGTCCAGTCAGTCAGCTGTAGGCGCTGCAGCAACATTCGCTGACGATCAATGTGACTGCAGACACAACTGAGGTCTTCTTCCCTCCCCTCTTCTCTCCCCTGTTCCCTCGTCTCTTCCCTTCCCTCTGCTCTCCCCTCTTCCCTCCCTTCTTCCTTCCCCTCTTCCCTCCCTTCTTCCTTCCCCTCTTCCTCCACCTTCCCCCCTGCTCGGGTCTGGAGGGCAGACCTCTGCAAGCAAACACGCGTTGCTGGGAGGGATGAGCTGTGCTGCGTGTGACAGTCTGGCTGCGTGTGACAGTCTGGCTGCGTGTGACAGTCTGGCAGCGTGTGACAGTCTGGCTGCGTGTGACAATTTGGCAGCGGGTGACATCCAAGCTTCTTGTGAGAAACTCATGACTTGGTCTCGTTGTCGTCACTCTAACCTCTATTGTGTGCAAATTGATGCGCTTTCGCTTACTTTCATTTGCAATTACTGCATGATGCGCGTCCGTCATGCGACTAGGACACACATCTCTGCTGTTAACGGCTATCAGGCTCACCAGAGCGCCCCTACGAGCTGCTTCGTTTGTAGTGTCAGTTACTTGTTTTTTTTTGTCGTAGGTAATCTTGATATGTAAGACACAAAACATCGCTGCCCAAACCCATGGTTGGAATACTAGTTCATGTTACCTAGCTCCTGCTACGTAGTTCCTGTTATAAAAGTGCAGGAGTTGTGCGTGTTGGCATGAGGTTGTATGCTTTGCGTGAGGTTGTATGCTTTGCGTGAGGTTGTATGTTGTGCGTGAGGTTGTATGCGTTGCGTGATGAAAGAAGTTCCGCGTTGCTTCATTGGACTGTAGTCTGGTGCCGCTTATCTGCCTCGGCTCACAATTGAGGCTCTAGCTCTGGACCAACTCAACTTCAAATGTTCGCTCCTACCAAACAAATTTTGCATTACTGTACTTGCTTCCTATTTCGCATACAGGGTGCGGCGACGAAACTTCCTATTTTCATAAATTTTTTGAAAGGCAAAAAAAGAAGTTATGTTGCCGTAACGTGAATACTGATTGCACCTTAAACGAAAACTGTTTGCTGATACTTTGATACATTGATACATTGATAATTTGATACTGTGATACTTTGATACTTTGGTAGCTTCAATGGAATTCAAGTGAACACTTCTTACTGAGGTAAAATGGGGAAAAAATTGCGCTTGCAAGTAATTGGCTATACGTGTAGGTGCTCTGTAATAGGGACTCCTGTGCATATATGTATCTTTTTATAACCTAAGTTTGTTTGGACTGAGTATCAAGATAAAAAAGTGCACTATACATACTGTGTACGCTCTTCTCAAAATTCTTGAAGTTTTTTCAACTTATTTATTGAGGTACCTGGAGAGACTTTACTCCGTCACAGAGAGATGATACATCTCCAAATTAATTAATCATTTTTATTGTAACGTAATTCTACGTCAGACATCATCTCCTGAAGTAGAGTAAGGAACTTCTACGAGCGAAATTCAAGAAATGGAAACACCAATAATGATGAAACCTTTGATACTCTAAAGCAAATAATTCATGAAAGCTTCCATCACTCTGTATGGGCACTCAATTAATATTGACTATAATTGATAATAATTCATAATAATCTAATTTTTCACTAATTAATTTTGGAACTATCCTCCTACAAAGTAATCAAATGACAAATTGATCTGTAACTGAGACTTCGATGCATAGAAATTATCAGAAAACTTACAGCTTCACTCATGCAGTCTCTTGGAATGTCAATCGTCACACAGCTGCCACACAGTGTTTCTTCAAAAGTCCATCTCGTAAATGAAGCTTGGGAGTTATTGCAACGATGTAACTTAAAACGCACTAAATTATTTAAACATCACAGAGGTTCTAGTAGATTTCTTCGTTATTACGGAGTCGTGAAGCTGGAGAATCTAGGAGGAAATATGGTCGCAAGACGTTTTGAAAAACAAAGAACCCTTCATGCAAGTTTAGGTCACACGCTGATTTTATGGTAATTGTTGTATGCGAAGTTGTCCCGATAACAACTGTACGTAGTTCGAATCCGTACGATAGCCTTCTTGTTTCTTGAAAAATTTAGCTAAACTGAAATAAAAAATATACATATGCGAATATTTGTGTATTCTTTTTCTTATGTATATTCTGTTACGTCTATATACATATTTTTTAAATTTTAATGGCCTTGTGTCGGAGTAAACAGCGTATGCTTAGTGTTTATTTTAATGCATTAATATTAAATATTTATCATTCAGTCAGTAGGGTAGTTGGCTCGCTCAGGTAAACAAATTTTGAGGCCACTACCTCTGCGTGTTTACAGGGTGTCTCAAAAAAATGTACTCACCCTTTAACCGTTGCTAACATGGTGTCTTCTTTGTGTTGCAGGTGTGAGGTTCGAACCTTTGCGAACATGATTAAATGTGATTAAAGAATCATGTTCGCAAAGGTTCGAACCTCACACCTGCAACACAAAGAAGACAGCATGTTAGCAACGGTTAAAGGGTGAGTACATTTTTTTGAGACACCCTGTATTTGCATCTCGTCCTCTGCTGTAGCGCGTGGTCTACGCAGCTAATTACTTTATTTTAATCTTTCCATCAGTTACCCATGACCAAATTTATTCCATGCATATCGACAATTTTTGTGTTTTGTGTTAATCATTTTTTTTATTGCGAAAAAACTATTGTCTACTAATTTGAAGTGGGTACCGAAGCTCTTACTTTTTTAATTGTTGTTGTAAAAGGGTTTATAACAGCCAAGGATACAGTCTGTAATTGTGGAGCAATTGTAAAGCAACTGTACTGTGAGAGCAATGGACAACGACGACTTTTTGAAACAAAGACGGGGACTCAATCATAATGAAGTTGTTCAGATTTGGAACGCAAATAACGAGAAAAATCTTTGCATTGGCAAATTTTTACATGCTTTCTTATTTCTTGTTCCATGTTGCTACGCATCTTCTTTAATTTTGCTTTAATGTTAGATCGGCAGAACCAATGGCTTATGTGAGAAGTAGCACCAACACAAGAAATAGTGTCTATATCTGATGTCTGTAGGTATGCTTCGTTTGCATGCTAACTCTACCCTAACTTTGTCATGTGCATAGATCATAAGCACGCATTTAATCCATTTATTTTTCAGAATAACTGTTAACTCGTGCTAGTTTTATGGAATACGCGTACAGGTTTACGTATAGCTGCTCATTTGAGACTGAGTAGTGGCTGCTAATTGTCTTCATAGCACAGGATGTTGAGATCAAAACTTTTGCCTTGCTGATGGTAATGATGATCTTTGTTGGGTGTCCTTGCTACGGTAATTGACTGAAGTGGTCACGTCAAAGTAGTCACGTCAAAGTGATCACATCAAAGGGATCACATCAAAGGGATCACGTCAAAGGCATCACGTCAAAGGCATCACGTCAAAGGCATCACGTCAAAGTGATCAGGCTGAAGTCCTGCAGCTTCCTCAAGCGTGGAGACAGCAATTTTTTTTACCTCATCCTCGACATGGTCACTCTGGCGTGGTGAAAATTGCAGACCGGAAGGATTAATAATTTTTGGCACAGCTTCTTATAATCGTTGAAATTTCCTCGACTTTTGAGGTGTACTCTTAGTTCTGCGGTTACCATCCTGCAACTGCTGCAATATTCAGTGTTCTCTTTAACCTAACCTGATCTCGTGACTTACAACGAGTGTCACGCACTGATTTTCGTCTTGTGCTTTCATCGCCTGTTGAAGTTGCCCGATTGTATACTCACGTTTACATCTAATTGCTGCTTCTACTCGTCTTCCGCCTCCCTTGTACAGCCTGTGTCCTAGTCTAAAGGGCAGCCTTTGATATTCATTTATTCAACTGTTTCATGTCATCTCGTAATAGCTTACTCCATTATGCTATCGTAGCCTCCCATCATACCTCATCTCCGTGCTCCCATATTCACAAACATCATTTTATCATGTTCCCTTCCTAATCTCATTTACCATTGATCCATCCTACCTTTACCTGTACATTGTTCATTTCTGTGCATAGTATTTATGAACCTCATTCCATACCTCATATCAATTTTTATCAGTTTTCCTTGACCCTTTAACGACCAAGTTATTTCGTCACCGTACGAAACATTACGTAAATTACCCCCTTTTATCTACACGTTTTTAAATGGAATTTTGCCCAACTTTAGAACGTAACATTTAGAATATAGAGCTAAAGTCAATGATTTCTAATGGACTATACCTACTATTTATAGCATGATGGGCGCTAATGAATTAATGTTCATGATGCGCCCTCACCCTCTACCATGCCCTCAAGTGACGTCACTGCCGCACACAGGCCCACCCCCGCGCTCGGTTTGCTCCACCCTCGTCGAGGGACACGAGCCCAGAAGCAGCGACGGTTCGGAGTGAGCAGCTTTAGGCTGCGTGTCTGGAGCTCTATGACCTTGTAACGCCAACAGCGTGTACGCGCCTCATGAGTCCATGTCAAGGGCGTGACCGGTGACTTACATGTCAGCTATCACTTCAAAATTGAGATTTTGTTCGTATGTTTTGTCCCCGGTGGGTTGCACTAGGTTGAAAACTAGAGTTTCGTCAGTATTTTGTCACTGGTTGGTTGCACTAGATTGAAAACTAGGGTTTTGGCAGTATTTTGCGTCGACGGTTGGGTACACTAGGTAGGTTGAAAACTGGGGTTTTACCAGTATCTTGTCACTGGTTGCTTGCACCAGCCAGCCATAAGTTCAAAATTAAAGTTTTGCCTTTTTGTTGGATCAGCCAGGGATTAGTTATTGCATGGTGTTTATCATGAAAGAATTACAGTTTTGAATCCAGCCACGATGGGTCTCCTTGATATTAGAATCGTGGTCACCCATCACCATCACCCACGCGTGGTCACCCATCACCCACGCGTGGTCACCCATCACCCACACGTGGTCAAAGTAATCCTTTCTTAGCTGGAAATACGGGCAAGTTAAATCGACCCTCTTCCACCAGTCTGTGCTTCACGCAGCAACACCAACAAACTTACATAGTGTTGGTGTGACAGGGATAAATGAATAGTGTGACAGGGATAATAAATGAATATCAAAGGCTGCCCTTTAGACTAGGACACAGGCTGTACAAGGGAGGCGGAAGATGAGTAGAAGCAGCAATTCGATGTAAACGTGAGTATACAAGAGCGAAGAGTAGTGATTTTACTGTAGATTGTTTCGTAGATGCTGTTCTTTAGAAGCGATGCAAAATACGACGCACTTCACCATGTTGACCTCAACACGACACAGTCATTCTTTTTTGTCTTTATTTCATTTGATTTTTGAATATCTTTCATTTGTATTATATACTCTATTTGGATTTACTCTTGAATGTGATACTGAAGATCAAATCCTCAAAAGGAATTTGAGAATCGTTCAAGAAGCGAACGTGTTTCGACGATAGCTTCATTCAATGAATGTTATTTTGTGGTTGAAAGCAGAATATCTCGATAAGATTTATTTTACGTTCCATCGTAACCGTACAAGGGTAAAAATATTTTTTAACTGTTCGAAATCTTACCCTAATTATTGCTTGTATAATATGCATTGCATTGTCTTAACCAATCTTACACGCCATTTTATCGAACTTTCGAACGAAATATTCAGGTGCGTTGTAATCCACGACATAAGCATGTGTACTACGGCCGCACGATAGCGGGAACTGAAGAGCTCTATTGCCGTGAGTCACCAAGCGACGCTTGATCTCTTACTTTTAATATTTAAATTCACTATGCCATCAATGATATAAATCGAATTTTTCCATACAATTACTGAGTTATTCATCAAAGATTTTTGTACTGCACCTAGTATCATTATTGATACGTACCCAAACCGAACGAGTTAAAAACATGTAGAGTTTGGTAGTCGAGGTTGGCGTAAACAAGCGTGAGTGCGTGGTACAACATGTACAACAGAGATTAGATGCCTGCATTTAAAGATTAAGTGACTGAATTTATGAACACCTGTGGGCCTGTGACGTAATCACTGCTGCTTTGTTTTCTGTAATTGAGGTGAACTCATGTGAATTTTCTCCCGAGGTAGCAAAGACAGAAAACAATACGTGTATTTCAGGTACTCGTTCCTCCTTCGTTATGAGTGTCCCTTTAAACATTATCGTCAAGATCTTGTTCAGTTAGGGAGAAGCGCAGACGGCCAAGTTTCAGAAAGCTGACGTGCCTTCTGTCGGACTCCATTGTTTAGGTCGGGCTGTCCAGACCTTTTGTAGGGTAAATTTTCAGGACCATTAAAGCGAGTACTTTCAAAGACCTCCGGAGCTCGGTGTTTTGTAGTCCTAATTTACCGTTCTGTTTTCGTAGAATTCATTGTTCAATACTGTGTTAATTTACGAGGTGCATTCGAGTTATATTTCCTGTGATGTTTTTCTTAGAACTGGAAACAGATAGAAACATGCGGATTTTTTTAAATTCGCGTGCAATCGCTGTGGATGCGTGACAGAGATAGCATCACTTTACGGCACACAGTACTCTAGAGGCAGCGGCAAGAGTGAGGACTGTTTTTTGATACTTAAAATGGCGTATGGTGTCTTTGTCTGTCCTGATATTGAGCTGACCGGTGCTTCGTTTCAGGATTGAAAAATGGCATGCATGTCTCATCCATTGTTACAGTCGGTGAAAAAAAAGTCCCATTCATTTCGTCATCACGCGTCAACATTGCCTGGCAACATGCCATGCGTGCAGCCTCACGGTCGTCCGTCGGCATTCAACATCGGAGGTGTTATAACTTGAATGCACCTGGTATGGATGTGAGACAAGTCAATGAACACTTCTTTATGTACCTGTCATCATTTTCTTGAAGTATTAAATCAAATTTACTAATTTCAATGTATGTGCTTTTGAAATTGCTATGATTAGTTTAAAGAAATCGTTGGAAAGATGGATTTATATTCACATTACCACTTACATATGTCATTTGTGTGCACTTTATACTATTTTTACATAAATTTTATGTCAATAAACTATTTATTTTCTATCTAGCAACAAATACTCAAGCTTAGTTACATATTGAGAATTGAAAGAAAAAATAAACTGCATATTTGAATACCCAAATATGCCTACTGTGAAGTGTAACTTGTGCTTTGATGTGTGATCACTTAGTCTGCCTCAAGGTATAAGCTGGAAATTGAAAAGACCAAAAGAAATGTTCATGCATCTCTTCATGTCTGCTCAAAGCCTCGTTCGTTTTTCTGTAGACATCCCACATTGCCAACGTTAAAATTACGTTAGTACAATGGTCAGAATGAAGTTGACTTTCAATCATGAGGACTAATTTCGAGTGTCTGGTATATGTTTATGGTACATGTTCATAATATATACATATTTTATGGTAGACCACAATATTTTATGGTACACCACAATGTTTTATGGTACACCACAATGTTTTATGGTACACTACAATATTTTATGGTACACCACGATATTTTATGCTACACCACGATATTTTATGCTACGGCACACTGCAGTGCAGGCTAAGTAGGTCAGGCATGCGTTGAGCTGATCAGAGCATCATGTGATCTAGCCTCGCCATGACTTGGATTTTTGGCCTGTCGTGTAGCTACAAATACTGCATAGGTCGTGGAGTTTCATCCCAAAAAGCATGAAGACTGCTGGACGCTGGAGATTCTCTTTTTATTGAATATTATCGTATAATTTCTCTACTGTAAGTGGTATGAACGTTGTAGTTTGGATGCAATGTGAATGCAATTGATTGTACTTTATCCTCTAGAAATGAATACTCGATTATGAATTGAAGAGAAGATAACTTTTCAATGCTGTTGAAGAATGATCAGAAAGCAGTTCTAGACAAATAGCTCATGTGACGGTTTGTGTAACAGAACTTTTGATCGAAAAATAAATCTTCATCTTTACCTCAGTTTTGTGCTTCGTAGGCGTCGCTGGCTGGCACACCTGCTTACGATCCCTTTGTTAACTTTGGTGACTCACGAGTTTTTCTACGTTGTGTTTCTATCTTTTTATATCTTGACTTACACAGGCAGACATATTTCATGTCTTTTTCTTTGCACAGTCCATTATCTTCGTGTAATCAATCATGTATTTCTACTGTTTCATTTATACTTAGTTTTATCTATTTTCGTGCACCTTATAACAAAGAGTAGTTCGTCACGATCGTTCTTACCTCATAGAAATGCTTCGAGCCTCTCATTAAACCATTGAAAACCACTCCGTTCTTCAACGTAGGGCCTGTGTACTGAGGGCTGCAAAAAAATTTCCTTCTCATTATTTAGCTGCTCTACCCTACCGAAGGTAACAGAGTTCGTTGTAACGGACCATAAAATTAGGTGACATCTTCGAGGTTCGGTCGGTAGGGTGTAACCTCATTTTGTACGGCCTGAAAGTTTGAAATGTTATTGACGTGCTCTGTGTTCGCTGTGCAGGAGGACATGGTGTGTCTGTCGTGCAACGCCACGGGAGAACGTGTCTGCCTTGCTGCTGAGGGCTTTGGCAACCGCACTTGCTTTCTCGAGACCATCGCTGATAAGGTAACATTCCTGCACTTGAACTACTGCTCGTTACCACCAACATTATGATACATTTTATTCAAGACACGTGAAACATTCTTGTCATTTGGTGCTCCTGGGGAGCGACTGAGATCTGGGATTTCTAACCGTATTTTCGCAGGACTAGATAGGAAAAACTATGTTTTCGGTCCCATAAGCGCGTGCGGTAGCGTGATGACGGCTGCATGAGATTGCAGAAGGTATGTCGCTCAGCTAATGAGGTGAGGGGCATGTGTAGCTAATGAGGTGAGGGGCATGAGTAGATAATGAAATGAGAGGTGTGTGTAGATAATGAGGTGAGAGGCGTGTGTAGCTAGTGAGGTGAGGGGTCTGTATGGCTAATGAGGTGAGAGGCTTGTATAGCTAATAAGGTGAGGGGCGTGTGTAGCTGAGGTGAGGGGCGTGTGTTGCTTGGTGATGGTGGTCGAGTGAAAGAAAAAAGTGCAAGTTGCAGTACTAGAGTAATCTACTAAATGATGTACATGTTGCGAACGTATGAATTTCTGAGTATCAGTTCATGCTTAGGTTGCATGTCTATATCGATTTACCGTGAAGTATGTTTACGGTGGAGATGAGTTTGAAATGCTTCAAATTTTTTACTTTAGTATTGCAGAGTTAGAAAATAATTGTAAGAGCATTTTGAATAGATGGCTTAGAGGATAATGGTTTGGTACGCTCATTAACATATTGTATGGGAAGTGTTGAGAAGCGACGAAGTAAATAGTTCGTAAAACCTAAAAGTTCTATTAAAAATTCAGTGGAATTTTAATTGTCTACTTATCTTTTTGTTATAAAACTTCAGGGGTACATGCTCATCTGTCGGAATACTGAAGAGGTACAAGGTTAGAGAAAGGTTTAAAACCTCTAGGCTAGGGTAATGTTCCAAGTATTCTAGAGCTACAGAATTTGGACTTTGACCTCAAGAAAAGTTGAACCAGAAGCATCACGAGTGCTGTTGGTGTACATGTTGAATGAACGTAATGTATGGTAACGTGTAACGCGTTGAATTGTCAGGGTCTTACTCTATTCTCTATTACTCTCTTAATGATATTTAGTTGTCGTGTTCCTTATTGCAGGAAACCTAAAAATATTTCCGTTGAAAGAAATTAGTTTCTCAGTACGTTAGTCTACGGTGATTGGTCCCAGTATTTGGTTTATTCTGCACATCTTTTGTTTTGCATATTTCCGGTGGTGAGAACACGCATCTGCTCTAGTCTGCAAAAGCAGGCTGTGGAGTGTTTTCAGAACGTTGCTACAGTTGTGCGTGTTTCGTCTAAATTACTCTTTGCAATGAATATCAAACTAGGCAGTTTTAGACATATTTCCTTCAATTCCTGGTTTAAATGTCTTTTTTCATTTGTATAGTTATTCGAAGGAAGTAAAATTTTCACTCGTTACATAACATTGCATTTTCTCACAAAAATTCTCCGAATCTTATGATTTTACTGGATGTATATTCTATATTTTGTTCTTTCGATACAGAAATTTAATTTTATCATACGTACTCCGTCAAGTTTCCATTGATATGTTGCCAAATTTTAGTTGATTCATATCCAATAACAATGTTACTTTTAAAGCACATTCGTAGTATCTCCTGTTACATGATGTATGTATATTTCTGAAGACCTGTTGCCATGGTGACGTGACTTGCACTGAACTCGCGTCACTGGAACTGTATTTTTTTGCATCATCTTCTCTATTATTTCCTCATCATGAGTGTCAGTATTTCGTGTCCGTACGCTGTTTGTTGTCTACTAATCTTGATGTTGTTTTGTTCACAGAACAACCCGCCTGATCTGTCGCAATGCGTGTTTGTGATCGAGCAGGCGCTCTCTGTCAGAGCTTTACAAGAACTCGTCACCGCCGCTGCCAACGAGTCGGTGGGTGGTGGGCAGGTGGTGGTGGTGGTGGGCAGGTGGTGGTGATGGTGGTGGGCA
>VCRD01000109.1:167653-228645 GCA_006783055.1 Trinorchestia longiramus
TTCGTTGTGTCATGCCCTTCGTTGTGTCATATTTATGTACTCTTAGATGTATGTACATATATTTCATGTTTTTTTTAATTTTTTTGACAATTCCCAGATGTCGGTTTTCAAAGTCGTCTACTAAATTACAATTCCTCTTAAGTATTTGCAATCTTCTGCGATCTTTGCTGCATTTGACTCTTCCCTCATTTGACTAAATATTAATTAATGAAGAAACAAGAAGAAAAATATACATAAAAAAGAAAAATACCATTTTTGATTTATAAATAAATTGATATTTGGTGTACTCTCCTCTACCGCTCCTTAATTTTCTCATTTTTTTCCAAAAAATATAATGATTGATGTACGCATTTACTATGCATTGAAGGTTATGTTCTAGCCGGAACTGTTCGCCCATTCTTCATTCATGGGCTGTTGTTCATCGTGCAATGTTGATGGAGGCTGGACGTTTGTACAGATGTTTGACCTGGATGTAAGATGAAATTTATTTCTCAGATTCAATTATTGAATCGATAGAACTAATTTCATAAAGTTTGTTCCTCGGATATTTTTTGTACCTCGGAGGTAATTTCTTATTTTTTTATCACAGTTTATATCTAAATATTAGAGCCTTGCATAGTAGTCAACACATTTATACATTAATAGATGTTCTTGCATAGTAATCACCACACTTATACATTACTAGATGTTAGAGCCTTGCATTGTAGTCAACACACTTATACATTACTAGATGTTCTTGCATAGTAGTCACCACACTAAGCCACACCACACACTGCTTGTATCTACATACAGTACCCTGTGTCCATAACCCACACAACTCCTCCCGTGTCCATCAGCCACACAACTCCTCCCGTGTCCATCAGCCACACAACTCCTCCCGTGTCCATCAGCCACACGACTGCCCCCGTGTCCATCAGCCACACAACTGCCCCCGTGTCCATCAGCCACGATGGCCAGGTGATGCCACACTTGGCAAGCCAGCTGCTGGCCGCTAGCCAGAGGCCCGAGCTATAAGCGAGCGGGTGCTGTGGCTGCAGACATGCTAAGTGACCCTGCTCTACCTGCTGCCTCTCATCACTCCAAACTTAACTCAATGAAATTACACTGCAAAATTTGCCCGTTTTTGTGCACGTCTTCCAAGTCAGGGGACGTCACTGGAACAAGCTATTGTTAGCATTAAGCGTGCACTTCAGTTAACCCTTAACTGCTCTAATTAATTTATAGTTGACTGAGGCTTGCGTCTTTAGAGGTGTAACAGACTAATGCGCACCTTCAGCTAAACCATACTGCAATCAAACGACAAGTGAATGTGTAAGGAACGAGCCTAATTATAGTTTTCCATCTGCTCATTCCTGTAGTTTACTTAATTTTAATTTAAAATTGATGTGCCACATATGGCACAATGGGCTGTTACGGATTAAGACTTGTAGTTCTTGCGCTTAGTCTTACATGAGTTTGCGTAGACTGGGTAGAATGATTTCCAGTTGCTGTACCTGCATCAGTGTTGTATGTAAAAGTATTAGTTTTGCATTGAGTGGTTGTTTCGTTTGTGCGTGGGCATCAATAAATTCAATGGATGCTCAGATACGGGTTATTACTCTACCATCCCTCGCACTCTCTAAACACGTAGGATATAGTTTACAAATATTATGTATTTACTAACTAGACAAAGATTGCATGTATACATACACAACATAGATAACCATGGATACAGTCACACCAATATGTTTTAATTTTGACATGTATAAACTCGTTTACGTTCAGGAATGATATTAACTTGAAATACTGACGATGAATATGACGAGGTCTTAATGCTGATGATCCACCATAGAAAACTCAGTCCTGAAATGAGGCAAGTTCGAGAGAACTCAGCGTTCGGTCCATGAAGGTTTGTTGTACTTGTTTTTCAGGTGGTCTGAAAATTTTTTTCAGACTTTCTAATTCTAAATCCCTCTATTCAGGCATGCCTACAATTAATGATGGTGGAGAAACTGCATTTCATGCGGAGCACTTAGGGGGGGGGGGAGGAGGTTATGTAAACACGCTTTGATGATGGTCATATCTGGGAAATAACTGCTTGAGCGTACTGTTTTGTACACTGAATTTGTTCAAAATTGCACACGTGTTCACATAAAGAAGGAATATTCTTTAATATTATTCCGTCTCTCGCCCACACGCTTGTGTGCTGGAGTAGTATAGAGGCTCTTCGCCCTAGGCAGACTGAATTAGCTCATCATGCAGCACTTAATCTTACGGTATCAAACAGTGGACACTACAGACCAAACTTGTTTCAGTTTTCATTGTGTTGTTTTTGGTGTTTTGTCGCTTGAAAGCATCAGCATTTTGTACATTTGTGTTTAAGGCTTTGCGTTCTGTGGCTAGATTTGTGACTGAACTAAAGATCTGACTATCCGATACTCTAGTGTCACGTTCCTATTCTACATTAACTTATCTGAACTTATATGGATAGAAAAATAACATTAAATTATATTTATAATATAAATGTTTAGTGTATAATAAAAGGTGCTTGAAAAGTAATAATTTATTATAGATTTTATTTCATCAGTGACAGTAGACAATTTAGCATGTACAATCTATCTGAGTCGCGTTTTTTCATGACCCTTGTGTGGGAATTATACTTGTCACTTATTCATGTGTATATACTGTAGTGAACCTACCTCTATGTATCATACATGTGGTTGTTGGTGTGCATATTGTGGCTGTTGGTGTATTCATCTCAGCGTGAGGTGGTCTCCATTTGATGGTTAGTTTCTTGTGCTGTTTATACTTTTACCAAGTTTTACAAAATGAACCTTAGGTAAATAAGATTTGACCAATTAAGTCGATCAGTGTCCCTGTCACATTAGTGGACATTTGATCTTTTCATGTGTTTACCATTGTGAGTGAATATAAATCTTGTTTATCTGATCACAGTCCTCCATATGTTCTCTTCCTATCATAACGAGACTTTATGCTAATTTTTTTAATTTTTGGTGTAAATGCATTGAAACTTCGTAACTGATTTCGTTGAGCATGAATTTTAAACTGTTCAGTACTCACGAGACTCTATTTCCCAGTTACTTCTAGAATGTACTTCTGATACCCTCCTGGTGGCATCTCTGGTACTGATTTATCTGAACTCTTTTATACGCATAACACAAATTATGCCACATGTACTCCTAGTACCGTTGTGCTGGAGCCGTGGTACAATCATAGTCGCCCAAACAATGAAAGTTTTCTCAACTGACATAACTTTTGTTCATCATGCCACATCTCTGCATTATGAACTGATGCATACGATGAATTACGCACTAGTATTGTGTGTACGAGTACCACACGAGTACTACATCATGTCACGTTACTGAGTCTCGTAATGAATGGTACAAATGCAACTATAACCTCACTTCCCATACTGCTGAACAGCTTATACTGCTTTTCCGATCTACATTAGATGTTCCAAGTATGTCGGTCTTATATGTCGTTCTTATAGGTCGGGCAAATACGTACAAACGTAATTAATAAATTTCAAAATACAGCTTTATTTTGACAAATTTGACAGTAGTTTATAACAACGAGTTGATGAGTCGGCAACTTTTCTTCACAAATGAACTGATATTGGGTTATTCATCACATAGAAAACAGATGTAAATAGCAGCTATTCATCATGTTCACAACAATAACACTAAATAACATAAATGACGACTACGAAAAGCACTAAAATACTTATGAAATGTGTACTATATTGATATAATATTAACAGACATTAATGACACAGGTGTTTTAGGGATAAATCTGAGGAGGAAATGGTGCTAAGTGCTGCCGAGATGTTCGTTCTAACTTTGTATTGTGTTGTGTGTGCAGCAAGAGAGCGACAGCGCTGTAAGTAACCCCCACACCGTCCAAATTCATGTGCACCTTCGTTCTTAGTTCACTCAAAGAAAATCCTGCCGCAGTTCACACACCATTCTTTTGTGTCCTCGTCAAATTAATGAATTTACGCTCTTTTTAAGTAGAAGAACTATGTTTCTTGAAAGCAAATTTTATTCACCTGTGTAAGTGAGCTTTTCATTAATATATTTGCGTTGATTGGAAAACATTGTTCATGGTTATATTCGCGGACTGAGATATGACCAGGTCGTGAATAAAATAGCCAGACCTTTGTTACCGACAGAATTCGATCGCTTTGACGCAGACGAAAGAATTTGAAAGTGTGTGAGCTCGATCTGTACTTTCTTTGAGTGTTGTAGACGTGATTTCCTTTCGTATCGCAGTGTCATGTTTACTGTCGCGTTTACAAAAGCATTACTATTTTTCGTTACTCATTTTTTTTAGCTGCATTAATTTTTGGAAACTTTCATCGAAAACTTCGAGCTACGCGTTAACACTGTTGCTAATGCATATTTTTTCCATATTTTTGTCATTCGACCTCTTATTTTTTGTTTATTGGCGGTATATACTCGTACAGGGGGCCTAAAAATTTTGGTATAACTACAAACTCGCACTTTTTTCACAAATCCTGAGATTTTAAGCGTTTTCTGTTCTAACGTTCAGAATATTCGGCTTTTCGGCTTTCGCGTCTCCGTAACTATTCGTTGTTACGACTGCCAGTGTACAGTATGTATCATAGCGTACATGTACGCACGTATCATTATATCCTCACTTCAGTTGTCCATGCCTGTTTACTTGTACTCGTACGTGTTACCTTCACTCCACCTCTGCTTCACTGATCTGCTTCTGTTGTGCGCCCTTTCTTTACACTTTCAAAAGTTGCGCAACATCACTGTAATTATTGCAACTTACAATACTTAAATTTGTAATTATTTAAACTTGCAATACTTAAACTTATAGTTATTGAAACTTGCAAAACTTACCTTGTAATTATTCCAACACGCCTGCGTGGCAGCCAAGCCAAACCCAGGTCATGCTCTGGTTCTTGTTTGCCAATTTTGCTCAGTAGCATGTCAGTTGTAGCTGCTTAGTTACGACTTACGTATCTCATAGTCCATGCTATCACAAAGTTCTCGCTTTTATAATACCTTTTTTAATCTGCAAATTTTTGAATCGATGCGTGAGAGGTCTCCGAGAAGCTAGTTTCAGCAATTGTTACCTCGTCTCAAGGAATGGAGAAATCAATTTCGTTCAAACTCGTCAAAGTTGTGCACCACGAGAGTGCATGTTGTGCTGGTCATGTTAATGTAGTCGTTGTTAGTCAGCGAGATGAAACAACATAATAGAGAAGGCATCTCTTGAAAATTCCAGCCGTTTATGTCTTTGTTCCTCAAAGAAAAAAACAGCCGTTTAGAGTAATCATTGGCCTGTTAATTGGTGTATAGGTTTTACCCCTTAAAGTACTCTCTGTGTTGTGTATTTAAAGGCCTTTTTATCGGCGTGTAGTTTTTACTCTAAAAAATCAGTTTTATTACGTTTTGGACGGGAAGCCTTGTGCTAGAATTGCCAATGACTGAAATTGCAACAAAAAATGTTCATTTTCGTTTAAAAATTATTTCTCTAGTTTATCAAGTTTTTATTTGTATTGAATTCGCTACCAAGTTTACTATGACCAATTTAGAACGTTTTCTAATACGTTTCTACAATTTTTGATCTAAAGATACAGCTTTGGGCAGCAGGCATTCTTAATCTTTTTTATATGACTCTTAAAAGTGCAAATTGTTTCACCCTTTAATACTTGTATCCGCTCAATTAAATAGTTTTCTACTTGAAAAAAAGTAGAAGTAGAAGTATTAATTCTTTCAACGCCGATGAGGTAAGATTGTGTCCTCCAGCACAACACTCGGTGCGTCTGGGAGTGTGCGTTACTCAAGCAAATCTTAACTTTAACTTACGTTAATAACCTGAATTACCGTAATTTTTATGCATAAATGTATACCAAAAAATTCTGATGCATTAATAATGATATAACAACACAACTTGAAAAATGGTACCTGGATAAAATTAACATTATTTCCTGACTGTAACTTGTGTCCTGGTAGACTGTTGTCAGTATTGTGTTTCCAGACTGTAACTTGTGTCCTGGTAGACTGTTGCCAGTATTGTGTTTCCAGACTGTAACTCGTGTCCTGGTAGACTGTTGCCAGTATTGTGTTTCCAGACTGTAACTTGTGTCCTGGTAGACTGTTGCCAGTATTGTGTTTCCAGACTGTAACTCGTGTCCTGGTAGACTGTTGCCAGTATTGTGTTTCCAGACTGTAACTTGTGTCCTGGTAGACTGTTGCCAGTATTGTGTTTCCAGACTGTAATTTGTCATGGTAGACTGTTGCCATTATTGTGGAACTCGTCGTGTACTGATTCACTGTTCCCGATGTTGATTTTACTGTAACTGTTTCATGATTTTCAACACCGTGGTGACTTGCGCATTTGTTTTGATGTATTGAAATTGTCGCTTTTTCAGCCTTTCTTCCTATTATTGTCATTTACACGGCTTGTTTTACATTCACCCTTCGCTGTCATTTTTTTTATCTTATACTGTTTTTGTTTTGATTTTGTATCGATTTAAATGCAAACTAGGCATGAAATAATTGGAACTCGAGCTTTCTCCTTCGTTCAACAAGTGCTCATGTTTCGTTCTGACATACATATGTGTATTGAGGGTGTCCCTCTGAGCTCCAAAAACATATAACACCGCGTTCCAAAGTTGTTCCTCCGTTACTCTGTTCATTTTGTTCCGTAAAATTTACCACCTTTTTAACATGCATCTTTTTGAAACCGAACAAAAACCTTTTGTTTTCCACAATTTTTGATACGTATGAGAATTACCTTTTTACTGTTACAGCAATTCACGTTCGTTTTTGTTTCGTTTTATTCTACGATTTGACAGTTCTGTACACGTTCAGTTAATCAGTTGTCGTTCTGTGATTTGTAATTGATAAAAATTAATTTTTAGCTCGACCCTCTCAGCTTTCTGTTTGTATAGTGTGACCCAAGCTAATAGTCCAATATAACATTGCTTAAAATATTACATGAAGATATTTTTGGATGTATTAGATGGCTGTTTTATGCATCGAGGACTTAAGATGGCTATTTCCAATGCTAACAATACATATTGTAAGCTATTATACAATACTTTTTCCTAAATATTGGAGTTTGTATCAACCCGCGATATAAGTCGAACATAATTTAATGAGTAAATTCATTATCGAAGGATATTAAAAACAACTGATGCTTACTTTAACATTGTAGTACAAATAAATGTAGAGCATCTGGAAAGAACAGTGGACAGATTTACCAAAACATAAAGACTATTTATTCATGTGACATTCCTTACACTTGATGATTTTAAAAACGCGTTCATTTGTCGGTTTAGTCAATTTTTTTTTGTAGCAGATGACACCGATCTCGATGCAACTATTATGGCATCCCATAAGTCTTGTTTCGAAGTAAATTGCCGACCATCAGCGTAAATTTCTCTCTTAATGATGGACCATAAATTTTCTTTTGGGGTCAAATTTGACGAATTTGGACGCCACCATCATCAAATTGTCGTATTTGAATCCCAACGAAGCCAGATATTGCTTAGTTGCTTTGGCTGAATGTGAAGGTGCATTGTCTTGCATGAACACGATCGTTTTCCTGAGAGACAAACGCTGGTCGTCAAGTCAAGGTAAAAGTACTTGATTTAAAAGTTCACAGTAGGAAGCTGAGTTAATTTTAATACCACAGGGAATCATGATAGGTCCTATTATTCCAACTGATACTAACCAACCGACTAATAGAATAGATCTATATACAAACCTTATTATTCAATTTTTAATTTAATTTATAATTTTCAGTAGAATCGCTCATACTTTTGTAAGTTTAGGTGCTGGCTCTGGTATACAGTACTTTACAATGTATAGTACCTTTCAATATACAGTACTTTACAGCATACAGTATAAAATCAAAGACATATCTTTAGTATCTTTTCAGAAGTCCTTCATTTGATCGCATTGTTGCGTAGTTTGGAGGGCATTGCTATTTATTTTTCTTATTGATTTATTAAGACTATTTTTGATTGCTTTATATAATATACGTTGGTAACATAATTTTCCTTATGCCCTGTTCTTTTTTAAAATTGATTCTTTATTGATGACGTTCATCGTATTAGTTCTTTAATTGTTTGTTGAGGAACTTCATCTGCATAAAATAAGAATTTTTTTTCCTTGTAATAGCAGTGTCGTAAGTTGTATCTCAACCGTCTCTTATCTCACACGTAGATTTGCTTGTGGAGTCATTTAAGGCACTAAAGACTCTCGCTATATAGTAGTTGTTTATGCTTTTGCTTGGACCACTTTTCGTCAGACGCAACTTTCAACATGTAATTCTACTCACTTCATTCATATGCCTGAAGTCATTTCACCTTGTCTCACACATTGAGTTTTGCGATTTAACTTTCATTCTCCAGGTTACTGAGTGGAATTTGCTACTCGTATTTCATACCGTTCTAAATGGATCAGTTCATGCTATCCTAATTACTTAAGCATGCATTCAGTGCAGTCATTATTTCTGCTTACTGGCAGCAGTTCGTTAAAATTTTCTTCCAGTTGATATTTTTTTGTTCTTAAATTTATTATTGTTTCACTGAATCAGTTTCACAATTTCGTGTGTCGTTTACGCATTGGTAAGAACTGCGAAAAGAAATTTGTTGTTCAGAACTGTACGCATGTTTTACAATTGTTCACTCAATAGTGCTCCATCAGGCCCAAATTTAAATAAAACTGCCATTATTATAACGCACCACACGATATGCTGGTCGCCTATGTCATGTTTCTCAGCTTCTGATTTATTTTATTTGTACACATGCAGCTGATTGGGTCCGTCACTTAATCTTGCAATGCTTAGTAAAAACGATTAGACCATGCAATTTTCACCAGTCTTATGTGTATTTCTCACATTCGTTTCTTCTCATGTACCTGCTTTTAATATGTTTGGACGCTCAAGCTGGCATCACATACCAAAGACCGCATTCCCGTACAGCTTCTGCTTGTTTTCGCAGTCCCCGAGCTAACCTGCCATTCATTCCTATGCTTCTGTGCTTGATAGCAATGCCATATCATGCATGAGAGTGCGTGTCCTGACACTGCGGTCCTGCAAGCAGTACACTGAGTGTCCGTGTGTTCGCAGGGCAAAGGCACAGGGTCGGGCCACCGCACCTTGCTGTACGGCAACGCTGTGCTCCTGCACCACGAAAACTCCAACATGGTGAGTCTCGTCTTCCAATCCTGAACACTCATTACTGGCTTAGTCAATACGTTATAAGATATTATCTCTTGAATATTTGCAGTGCGTTTATAGTAGGAAACCTTGAGGACCTAAAATCCCTCACATGTGTCCCTTGCACTTCAACGCTTGGTCAGCAACGCACTCTGTTCAAGGTGGCCGCTTTACGGCCACCTTGCAGAAATGTCTTGTCAGTTAAGTAATGTAATAAGGTAGGCTTTACCTCTAATTCAATTCCTCTCCTTCCCTGGTAAAGGAGATAGGCGTTTTGTCCAACTGACTGTGCTCGATTTTTTTTTACTATTCCTGACCACTTAGTTCTTCATCTTTTTATCTATTGCAGAAATTTCACTGGCGCTTGTGAAGTACTATTTGTGCTCCTCCAGTGCTAGAACTTGATAAACTTCAACGTGTTTGCGCTAACTGGATCAGAAATGCTCCTATTAATGTCTTGCCATTGATATGGTGCCAATGCTGTATATCAATAAGTCCAGATCCATCGACCTTTTATTTGAATGCCGCCGTAGTGCTTCGTTTTGAGCTGTCTAAACTTCTTCGTTGTTCGCGTACAATATTTTTGCACCTTCTTTCTTCACGACATAATTCTGTCACTGAAGGCTTTAGATGAGGCTGCTGAGATTTCTAGCAAACAAGGTTTTAGTCGCTTACTTCTTCTTCGAATGAGAAAAAAATCTTTTGAATTCCCAGTTTAAAAATTTCCTGAAGGTATTTTTAGTTTTCCACTCGTCGAACTGGTTTCCGTCGTGAACGGTTTTTTTGTTTGCTTGGCCGTGTTCATCGCTCGAGGTTTGTCTATTTATTTGGCTTGCTTTCAATTGTTTTTGGACGTTTGCTTGCCAACGCTGCTACTGCAGAACTAATATAGAACATCGAGCTGTTGTGTCGCACCGAAACTGATCTCACAACCAGCTTTCTGTTTCCCTGGAGTGCGTTCAAGGGAATTATCTTTCACCGTATTTTGAGGACTTAGCTTTCCTCGAGTTATGTATAGGATTCAAGCTTTCATTCGCTGGTAAAAGTGCTCAAGTGTGCGTAAAGAAAATGGTGCACCCTAGTACATGTTACGGCAGCATAACTTCTTTTTTACATAACTTTTTGAAAGGCAAAGAAGAAAGTTATGTTGCTGCACTCTGAAGTATCTCCTTGTGCTTGTAGCGTCATCACGAATACTTGTAAAATGAGTCGATTTTGGGTTTAATTGTTAAGCCTTATTTCTCCCGCTTCCTGTTTTGTTTGTTTCTGTTTTTCTTCTCGCTTCACCTTTCTGTTCCGTCGAGAAATAGACGCAGTTATCTAGTGGCGACTGTCGAGAGCTTTTTACACCGAAACATTGAAATTCACTGCCTTTATATGTAGCATTTCAGCTAACATTGACTCAACTTCACTATTACGATCGTCTTAATGGAACAGAACTAGGGGCTAAACAGTGATTATTGAAAATCTGTCTCGAAAAACAACTGCTAGTATTTTTTTCAGTATAAGCAGAGTCTTCTTGTAAGGAGATCTGAGAATTAATGGATTCGATCCTAACTTCACTCTAACTTCTCTAAAAAGTTACTAGTAGGAAAAGGAAAAAGCAAATTATCCCAGCTGTTTTATTTTGTTAATGTAAAGCATTCAAAGTTTAATGGAGCGTCCTTGATCTTGACGTAATTATGATACTGATAAGACTTGACAATTAATTTTTAGTTAAAATGTTACTTGTGCTTACTTTGAGCAAAAATGACAATACATCTTTTCCTCGTGAAGCGCGCACCTTGTAATCTATCAGTCATACTTCTTTTCCTCCTGTTTTATTCCTTCCATTTTGTTCCCTGTACTTTTATTTTGTTCATCTTCCTTCATTTCATGTCTCCTTCTGTTTTTCCTCTATCTTAACTTCTAAGTTTTTCTCATTTTTTTCCTTTGATCTGTTGTGACCGACTCAAGTGTACTATCTCACCGCTTCCACAGACCACAAACTTATCAGGCCGCCTCTAATGTTCTGTTCTCCCTCCTCTCCCTCCTCAGTACCTTGCGTGTCTCTCCACCAGCTCCTCAAGAGACAAGCTTGCCTTCGATGTCGGCCTTCAGGAGCACTCACAAGGTGAGGCGACTCAAATGTGACACTTCCTTTGTGCCGGTAATTATGTCGTCTAGATCTGGCTACCTTTATGTGCTTAACCTGCGTGGTGTTTACATTGTTGTTACTCAATCAATGTTTGTGGGTTTGGTGTACCCGTTGCATTTTGTGGTTTTTAATGCCTCACAATCAAACACTTTTATGGGAAAATGCAAATGAGATGTATACTTGATCCCAATTACGAGCAGTATAAACGGTACAAATGTTAGCAGTAAAAATAAAAACGGGTCCCACAGACCCGAACACCACACAAGGGTCAAGTATATAAATAGTTAAATTTTATATTCATATAGCTTTCATTCCCAGACATGTACTTCAAGTAGCATTGTTGTAATGCTCATTGTTGAACAGCACTATTTTATTCATGAACAGTAAGATTAAAAACTAATATTTTACTAAGTAAAGCTTGTGATACGCGCAGGAGAGTCGTGTTGGTGGACCATCCACCCAGCCAGCAAGCAACGGTCCGAGGGCGAGAAGGTGCGCGTTGGAGATGACCTCATACTCGTCTCCGTCGCCACAGAGAGATACTTGGTCAGTGCTAGTGTCTAGTTGCCTGGTCAGTGTTAGTGTCCAGATGCCTGGTCAGTGCTAGTGTCCAGATACTTGGTCAGTGTTAGTGTCCAGATGCCTGGTCAGTGTTAGTGTCCAGATGCCTGGTCAGTGTTAGTGTCCAGATACTTGGTCAGTGTTAGTGTCCAGATGGCTTGTGAGTGCTAGTATCCAGATGCCTGGTCAGTGCTAGTGTCCAGATACTTGGTCAGTGTTAGTGTCCAGATACTTGGTCAGTGTTAGTGTCCAGATGGCTTGTGAGTGCTAGTATCCAGATGCCTGGTCAGTGTTAGTGTCCAGATGGCTTGTGAGTGCTAGTATCCAGATGCCTGGTCAGTGTTAGTGTCCAGATGCCTGGTCAGTGCTTGTGTCCAGATGCCTGGTCAGTGTTAGTGTCCAGATACTTGGTCAGTGTTAGTGTCCAGATGCCTGGTCAGTGTTAGTGTCCAGATACTTGGTCAGTGTTAGTGTCCAGATGGCTTGTGAGTGCTAGTATCCAGATGCCTGATCAGTGTCAGTGCTAGTGTCCAGATGCCTGGTCAGTGTTAGTGTCCAGATGCCTGGTCAGTGTTAGTGTTCAGATGGCTTGTCAGTGCTCGTGTCCAGATGGCTTGTCAGTGCTCGTGTCCAGATAGCTTTTGCCTGGCTAGTACGTTTTATCCATACCTTGTGCTCTGCTCATTAGAATGGTTCTTAATTATTTACGGATCCATTATGAAACTACCGTCTTTAATATTCAAATTTTCCTTGCCGTCTCATGGGTTTGTTTGTTTTCAACATACATTTCTAAATTGGTTTAGTGTCTGATTGTAATCTTATTGAATTGACTACAGAGCTGTGAGCGATTCTGTGTCTTTCTTCTCTGCTATGGTTTTGTACTTATTTCTGGTCGTTCTATTCTAAAGTGTTCATGAAAGGTCTCTCACTTGTTTCAACGATTCTTGCTCTTCTTTGGGTTTTAATCTTGATCTTTCTTGATCTTTTTTGGGTCTGAACCATTTCCTCGTTCATGTTTTCTGTAATGTTAGTGAAGTTCATGTAATCAGGTTTATAGTTTAGAGTTATTTTTATTCTTTCTTTGGAAGCGATAGTACCTCAGTCTTGCGATCGTATTCAGGTTTGAAGATACAGTAGGAAGCTTCTGATGAGTGATGTTTCAATAACAATGAATGAAAAGTTAGCAATTACTCACTCGTAGAGCTGGGAATGTTTATTTTTCATGAACCGTTCATGATTAATTCTTATGTAAACAGAGATGCATTGTTCAATGTTATTCATCGTGAGTATATTAACTGATGTACATACATGTTTTTGACCTTGCGATGGTAGCAAGCGACCAAAGAAGACGACCAGAGTATCGTGAACGCCTCCTTCCACGTGACCCACTGGTCTGTGGCGCCCTTTGGCACCGGGCTGTCCAGGCTCAAGTTTGTGGGTGAGTAGCGCTGTGGTGCTGTGGCTGTTCTGAGGGAAAGGTCTACTTACTCTCAACTCTAAAATTTTCTTAAACAATGCAATTTCTAATTTTTGAATTCAAACGCAAAAACGGTTTTCTAAGACAATTTTTACATGTTTTAGAGTGTTTAAACTTAGTTCAGTCAAAATAAATAAAGTAATTAAAATTTTATGAATTGAACTTGAGGACTTGGAGAATACGTGCGGTGAGCATCTGCTGCCTAAATTCATCAACGGGACTTCAACTTTATTATATTACTGAAGAAGCTGTTATTTTCAGGAAAATTCAGTGGATGCCTGCGCATTAATTCTCAATGGGGCGAAATCTAAATTTTAATAAGTGAAAATTTTGTGAAAATTTAAATAAAATTTTGACGCCTTTGTTTCTAACAACTCGTTAGATAGTGGAGTCAATACCATCCGTGATGCAGCTTGTGATATACGTTGAAATATGTATCGTTCAAAAAAATGCTGGTTGTTACAAGGTGGCGCACATGTTACACCCCGCTTCAAAAAATTAGTAATCAATTAGTTAATTAATTATAAACTAGTTCATTAATTCCATACTCCATTATTAATTAAACTTCAAGATCGTCTCTATCGTTTACAATTGTCCCGATCTCTTTACCTTTCACAGTATTTTTGTTAATAATTTTCTAAAAGCGGGTGTTACTTATGCGCCATCCTGTATATTAGCGTACTTCAGTTAGGAGACGCTTATCCTCATGTGTGCAAAACTGTCCACTTAAGCCACTGCTACTTCCCTGCGCAGCCTGCGTGTTCGGTGGAGAGGTGCTGCGCTTCTTCCACGGCGGTGACGAGTGCCTCTCCATCCCCTCTACTTGGTCTGATCAGCCCGGACAGAAGTAAGGGTGGAGATTATTTTTTCACTTAAAAAGAGGATGGAAATTGTTTTTTCATTTAAATTTACTTAAAATGAATAGTCTATAGATTTGCATGATATGAGCGTAAATTTCCAGCAATTCGCAAATTTGTTACTAGTATACACATACGAGTATTTTGAATGGAACGAGATATTTTATTTGGTCTTTTCTTTACTTGGCGATTTTTTTCGCTTCGTTACCCCTGACATTTGTGGCTTAGTTTCTGCATCAATTTCCTAATACGTAACTTGAGACGTGTTCTTCAGAACGTTCACCACCTCGTTCTCAATTCGTTGTGTCAATAAAATCTAGTGCAGGTGTAGAATAAACTTTTGATTTGACATCCACCCTCAAGAAGAAGTCACAGGGTGCAAGATCTGGCGATCTTGGTGGCCATTCTTTTTGTTATTCAAATCCAGCAATAGAATTAAGAATGGTTGTTCAGAGAATGTTAGCTACTATTAACCTCGTGTAGCAAGAAGCATCAACATGCATTCACCACATAGCTTCTAATTCTCTACCGTAAGCTTCTGTAGTCTGTGGTATGATCTGTTCTTCCAAGTGTTTACAGTAAAGTTCACAGCTGATGTGACAAGTTACCTTCATAAAAGAATTACCCAACGACAATCTCGTTTGTACACAATCTTGTCCATACTAAAAATTTATTTCTGCTGAAAGAAACATAGGATTGATTACAATCTTATTAACATTTAAAGTTAACGTTTGAAGACCTTTGTGCTGTTTATTTTAATTAAATTTCAATTAGAAATTAATGTTTTACCCTATCTTTGAATTAAAGTAAATTTTGATAAAATTATGTAATTGATCATTGTATACTTGTACTTTCAGTATGTGAACCAAATTGCTGCTTGTCAATAAGACAAGCAGCATTAAAATCGACCTATTCATTCCTGAGTTATTGACATTCCAGTCAGGGCTCGGATTTTTTGTCACCCATTTCGTATATAATTGAAAAATAAAACTTCAGTTAAATACGTCATAGAATATTTTGTCAAGCGTTGGCATTTGGTGTTATTTTTTAAAAAATTAAAAATTTTATTCGTTAATATTGTCTGTGTGTGTTCAATAAGCGTGTGCAATCATAGTTCAAGAGTGTTAAAAGATGTCAACATCAAGATACAATCCATCATGAACTTTTTCATTATGTTCAAATATTTTTTCTGAACTCATTATGAATTTATGTATTTTTTGGATCAGGTTCTGAAGCCGATGTCTTTTACCTACTGAAGTATCGCACTGATAAGGAGAGCATCTGATCTTACAGAGGTTCTTCACGTTATCTCTAAGACATACCTTAAGAAGTCATACAGCAAAGTTTTTTATGTATATATATCATTTTGTATATGACATATTGATACCTGCAGGTAGTATAACACTGTTCGAGTGTCCGCCAATATCCCCTGAAGCGAAAACTTTGAACTGCGCAAGTTTATAATCTGAAAAATCCCTAGATTGAACTTCCGTGTATAAATTGCGCTAGTTCATAATCTGAAAGCCAGTAGACTAAGTTTAGGGGCAGCGTAAGTGATGAGTCTGTTGTACCGCCAGCATTGTGGTGTACGAGGGTGGTTCAGTGACGTCCCAGGCACGCTCGTTGTGGCGCTTAGAGTTAGCGCGCACCAAGTGGGCAGGTGGTTACATCAACTGGTTCCACCCCATGCGACTGAGACACATCACGACCGGCCGCTACCTCGGCATCAACCAGCAGAATGAGCTAGTTCTGCTTGAAAGGTATTTTGAATCCGGCAGCATCAATAGTGTCTCTCTCTAACCCTTTATGGACCACTGTCATTCTTAAAGTGCATAAGAAATATTGTATTTTAGTTCTATATTCTATATGCTTCCTTCGATAATTTGGGTGAAATTATATTGTTATATGAAGAATAACGTATTGTACATTATATTTCGTTTAAAAATTATACCGCTAAAAAATTTTGCCTATGGTTTTCTTGTTGACAGGCATCGTACTTTTTCTCGTGAACTGATTTCAAAATAGAAAAATTTAGGACTCCAACCTTGATGGTTCTTGTCTGTTTTTTGTCGCGAAGAAACTGCAGCAACAGGTTATTTTTGAATATAGACGAATAACACTCCTAGTAACATGTCTTCCTATGTTCTAGAATTTGTCCGTCAACGTGACGTAAACGCTCTCGCGCTGCAGACTGAATGCACAGCCCTCTTTCCTTGTATTCCATGCAGAGTGCTTCACTTACCTCTAGGCATTTTCTTTCATCTCATTTAGCATCTTCATCTACCCCTAGCTACAGTTCTTACATTTAAGAAGTGTGTAGCTACCCCAACAGCGCAGTACTCTTCAAATGCCTTTACAAAATTCATTTTTGATGACAGGGCAGAAGCCACGTTAGCAGCGACCGCTTTCTATCTACGAGAAGAGAAGGACGACAACAAAGTCATCCTGGAGGACAAGGACCTTGAGATCATCGGCACAGCCCTCATCAAATACGGCGACTCGACCGTCATCGTGCAGCACATTGAGACCGGCCTCTGGCTCTCATATAGGGTAACGCTATCCTTTACTTTTCTTTTCAGGACTTACAGATGCCGAGTAATGCACGTGTTTGATTCACAGTTTGCTATGAATAGTAAATAATACTTCGGATGTAGTTATGGTTTGAAAATCTAATCGAGACGATGAATGATTGTTCAAGAGTAGTTCAGTAGTTCAATCACTTTCATGATTGGTCAGTAGATCGAAGTATGTGATTTCAGCTCCCAGTTGTTATGAGTTTAGGGACTCCAGAGTTAGCAGTAATAAATGTCTTCATTCTTTACGTTACAGTTTCACATTAAAAAACTGTGTTGTAATCGTGGTCATTTCAATTTTCTTTTAAATATGCGAAACAGGGTCATGAGTTTGTTCCACATATATTCTTCTTAGCTTCCTATTGAAATGTCTCGAGTGATTTACGTTTTTGACGACTGTGACGAGAAAGATGAGGAAGACAATCTTATAAACCCACATACATATGTACTGTAGATACTCGAGTTTGGGGTAGTCCATTTGCATACAACGCAAGACAAGCATTTATCCTGAAAAATTGTGTAATTAATCGGACTGTTCTTGTAAGTGACACGCTGTGGTAACATTACTGTTTCTCTGTCTCAGGCTTTTGAGATCAAAAAGAAAGGTGTAGGCAAGGTGGAGGTGAAACAGGCCATCCTGCACGAGGAGGGTAAGATGGATGATGGCCTCCAGTTCTATAGGAGCCAAGAGGAAGAGAGCCGTACGGCCAGAGTCATCAGGAAATGTTCTGACCTCTTCAATAACTTCATCAAGTGAGCCATTGTTCTTCATCTTTCAGTCTTGGATAACATCACGAGTTATTTCTCATTCCGATTCAAGTTCTTTGACCTTGCCGATTCTCATATTTTTAGTTTATACGGACAGTATTTGGTGTCATTTTTATTACGAAAACATAAATCTTAATAGGTTGGTTTCTATCATGGATAATAAAAACAATTAAACGAAGTTTGATCGGAACAGCAACTTATGGAATCAGAATACAAATACTCTCGGTATTTGTGTGACAGAGTTTTTTGAACTAGCTTACCCATTGCTGCGTTCCCTCATTCTGTTGTTCGTCCACTCTCACGCAGAGAAGTGCTACTTTTACTACGTTTACAGTGGAAGATTAAAGAGGAATTTTGTCTTTATGAGAATGTTCTTGTTACTGCCAGAGCCTGAACGACCTTTCCATCACTTATGTTCCTATTATAACTAGAGGAGATTTTTCATTTGATGCTTATTGCTGCAGATGCCTGGACGACATGCAGAACAGCAGACGTCATTCAGTGCTGCTGCGCAGCGTGAGCCTCAAAGAAATCATCAACTGCCTTGAGGATCTCATCAACTACTTCGCGTACCCCTCCGACGAACTTGGTTAGCTGATCATCACTAATTAAAATATGACTTTCACTCATTTGAGGTTGGGATATTTACGTCTTTTTTTGTTGATGTTTACTGTTGATAATATACTTTCTGGACATGTCCATTTCATTTACCAAGATGATTTTCAGAAACTCGAATACAGGTTTTGATGATAATGTTTTCTCTCTACATTGTATATTCTTGAGATTCAAATGTAGAGTATGAAGTGGATATTTGTAATTACCTATTGTTTTGTTATGTAACAGTGCACGAAGAGCGTCAGGTTTGTCTGCGCGCTCTACGAAACCGACAAGACCTGTTCCAAGAGGAGGGCATCCTCATTCTCATCTTGGACGCCATCGACAAGATCACCATCATCGCCTCTCAGGGATTCTTGGTCGCGCTCGTGGGCGAGGAGTCAGGCCAAGACTGGGAGATAATCTCAGGTGGGGAGAAGAGACGACCAAAATAGGAGCTCATTTAAAGACGTCAGGCACCATTCTACTGAAATATGATGATTGTTACGTACTAGTCCATATCAAAGGTGGTGATCAGCACTAAATGAGCCAGACCATCTCAAGATTGTTCCTAAGTCAAAACGCCTCATTCCTAAAATGTAGGATATGTTCACAGGTTCATCTATGCACATTGGCACCTCGCAATAACAGCGCTCTCAATTTTTCGTCTGGTGCAACTTTTTTAGTTGTAAATCATGCATTGTACGTGCTAACTATCTATTTAAAGGTAAATGTTGTGTAAACTTTCCTTTCTATCATTGTTTTATAATTAGTGTTGTTGTACACTTGATATTTATCAGTACATAATACGTAGTTTTGTTTGCCGACACTCTTGGGGCACAAAAATTGCCTGAATTATCTAATCGGCGTTTTTCACTTAGCGGTGAAGTTTCGGTCCAAATTACGCCGTTATTGCGAGGTGTTACTGTAGTAAACCAGATACTGGAATCCGTGGGACTGATCCAATCCCAAAGTATCTATAGCAGGTATTTCAACCAAATTCATCACTTCATTAAACAGTTTTCTGTTCCCAGGCTACTTGTACCAGCTGCTGGCAGCCGTAATCAAGGGTAACCACACCAACTGCTCCATCTTCGCCAACAGCCACCGCCTCAATTGGCTTTTCTCTCGCCTTGGCTCTGCTGGCGAAGGCACTGGCATGCTTGACGTGCTCCACTGCGTCCTCATCGACTCACCTGAAGCTCTTAACGTCATGAAGGTGCCGCTTCTATTTCACTTCTCTCAGATCTTTAGGGCATCGGTCACGTTAACGTTATTTCTTTACGTATGTTTGTTAAATTCTTTGTGAAAACAAACACCGTTTGTAGAATTATCAGCGAGTGTATTTCTACCGCTAATGATCTTAATAATGTCTTTGAAAATCCACTGGTGTATAGTTCACGTATAAGAACTATTTTCAAGTAAAATGTTTTTCTCATCTTTTATTTTTCTTTCTTGCATAAACTTTTCTCCGAGCTGTAATTGTTATCAAGTTTTTGTATCTATGAGGCCAGACTTGAAGCCCTGTCTTGAAACGCAACATTGTTCTCGATAAACTATCCCGTAACATTCTGTGATATTGCCTGATCAGGAGGAACACATCAAAGTGATCATCGCCCTGCTGGAGAAATACGGTCGTGATCCCAAGGTGCTGGACGTGCTGTGTTCTCTCTGCGTCGGTAACGGCACCGCTGTGAGGTCCTCACAGAACAACATATGCGACTATCTTCTGCCTGGCAGGAACCTGCTACTTCAGACCCAGCTGGTCGACCATGTGTCCAGGTGAGGCCATTATCCTTAAAATATTCAAGTTTTAATCTGATCGCTCCTTGTGTCACTGTAAGAACAGTCCGTTGAAAACTTGTTTTTTCAATTAGTAGACTTTTTAAACACGACTTGGATAATCGTGATCTACAAATGCGCTGTGAGCAGTTTAGTGTCCAGCAACTTTCTGAATAGCCTTGGGTATGTAACGAGTATCAGGCAGATATTTAAAAGGGGCATGATATTTTCAAGTATCAGATTAACGCGGTTGCCTCGGTGCTCAGGCAGTTAAATGTTTTTAAGCATGAAAACCTGAGTTTCTTTTCAGAGCTTTAGCTATTAGTTAAAGTTAAAATTAAATTTAGTGTTAATCTTTAACTTGACCTTTTTATGTATATAACACTTGAGCATGATTTCAAATTTTTAATATTCTATTATTGTTTTGATATTTTAGTTAGTTTTGTATTGCCTCTAGTTAAGCTTAGGTTTTACTTCTTCGTGGTTGCTACTTACCATATATATTTCTTCCTCCCGTCTTCTCAATACTTTTAAATTTGAATAATTTTTTCGAGTTTTTCTTATTCGAAACTATCTTTATCTCAAAACTTTGTTATGCAGGTTTTCATCTTTTTTCCTTACTTTGACGGTTGTTCTGTGTGCAGCGTTCGTCCGAACATCTTCGTGGGCCAGGTGGAAGGGTCTGCCATGTATCAGAAGTATTACTTCGAGGTGACCCTGGACCACATTGAACAGGTGTCCCACCTGCCGCCACACCTTCGCATCGGGTGGGCAAATACCGGCGGCTATGTGCCGTACCCTGGTGGGGGAGAGAAGTGGGGCGGCAACGGTGTAGGGGATGATCTCTACTCCTTCGGTTTCGATGGTTGCAACTTGTGGACTGGTGGCCGGGAGACTGCCGTCAATCTCTTGGTAAGGAACATGAACTTGGGCGTTTTTTTTTTATTCGTTCTACCAAAAGTTGATTGAGGGTATGAATTTTATCTGCATCTTCTGCCGGAAATCAGGCGTTTTCCACCTATTGTGGAGGAGGTGTTTTGTGATTTTAGTTGAGAACTTCTGTAACTTCGATATTTATGGTCGTGTTTTATTTCTGGTTTATCATTTTCACGCGTTATGTGAGACTGACCGCACCAAATGAACAAAATAATTTTCCTCTCTAATATGTTGTGGACCAATAACTGAGTGCCAAATGAAAACGTGACTTACTTGTATCACGTCATTTGATCAAATATAGTAATAATATTTTATTCATTTCACAGTTATGGGAAACTCAACTTCTGACGATTAATATGCATGTCAAGAGAGGTCTTGTTCAATCGAAGAGAACTACATATTTATCTGAAGGTCTGTCTTCCAGAAATTTGAAACATTCCAATACAAGACACATTACAGGCTGGCGACTAGGGACGATCATATTTTCGCTGCCTAGCGCTGATGTGACAGAAAGGGGCCCTAAGCAGCCATATTCTCGTGCAGAACTCGACGCCGTTCATCAAGAAGGGGGACGTGATAGGGTGTGCGCTCGACCTAACGGTTCCAGTCATCACCTTCTACGTCAACGGGCGCCAGGTCAACGGTGCTTTCACTGGCTTTAACCTGGACGGCATGTTCTTCCCGGTCATCTCTGCCTCAGCCAAGCTCAGGTGTGTTACTCCATCCTACTCACCTTCTCATCCTTCTTCTTCTCCTACTCGTCTTTCTTTTCCTCTTTTTGCTCCTCTTCTTATTTCTTCTTCTCCTCTTTCTACTCTTTCCCCTCTTCCTGTTCCTGCATTTCTTCTTCTCCTCCTCCTCTTGCTCCTGCTTCTCCTCTTCCTTCTTCACCTTTCTAAGAACTACTAATGCTGAATATATTGTATGGGCTTGTTATTTCGAACCAAAACATTTGTAGAATTTTACGGTGCATTGTCTGCGATTTCTTGTACAGTCAATTGCAGTTTAACAGCATTTCAATAGTTTGATCCTTGTATGTTTTGAGAAATATATTTTTAAAACTTTATAAAATATTGAATCAAAAATATTATTATCAAGAAATGAGTACAAACGAAAATCCTACAATTTTTTTGTTCAAAGTATTGCTTTTGAAAATGAAAGGAAAATTAAATCATTATTGCTTTTTCCTATTCAAATTGTGGTAGCACATGAAATAAGGTTAAAATTTCTTCGATATTAATGGAATGACCATGAAATTTCTCAAGTACTAGTATGATAATGCAAGTATTTCATCGATTCCCTCGATGTATATCCAGCTTTTCTGTATTTGTTGCACTATTTTCATTCTTCTTTAATGATTCCCTGAGGTCACATTCATCTCATTCTTGATGCATGGACTAAATTAATGAGTATAACTGTTCTAACAATGCTACAAGAAGCTCTTGCCTTCATTATTATCAAAAATAAATAAAAGAAGAACAGGATTGTAATTGAGTATCATTGTAGCGCACGGTTCCTGCTGGGAGGAGAGCATGGCCGCCTCAAGTATCCTCCTCCAGAAGCCCACTCCCCTGTCAGCGAGTGTCTTCTCCCTTACCAGGTCACCTGTAGTACCAGTCTGCTGTTTGATGCTGCAATGTCTGGTGTTGTTCCGTGCTGTTTGATTATCTGGTGTTGTTCCGTGCTGTTTGATTATCTGGTGTTGTTCCGTGCTGTTTGATGCTGCAATGTCTGGTGTTGTTCCGTGCTGTTTGATGCTGCAATGCCTGGTGTTGTTCCGTGCTGTTTGATGCTGCAATATCTGGTGTTATTCCGTGCTGTTTGATGCTGCAATATCTGGTGCTGTTTGATGCTGCAATATCTGGTGTTGTTCCGTGCTGTTTAATGTTGAGTGTAGTTGTTCTGTGCTATTTGGTGTGGTGTGTTGTTCTTGCCATTTGGTGTGGTGTGTTTTGCCAGTGAGCTGTGTTGTGTTGTGTTGTGTGCTGTCGGTGAGGTGCGTTGTGTTGTGTGTTGTTTAATATGATACGTCAGTTCTGTCTTGCTTTTGCTGATTAAAATGACATCTGAAACATTCATTAGGTGAATCTACACTTGAAAATTATACTCTTCGACGTTTATACCCCGATCTCACTGTAAAATATCACTATCCAAGCTCCTTAAACACGGTCTCAACTACACCCCCAGACTCTCTCAATCGACCCTTGCTTCTATTTCGGCGAGGTGCACAAGTCCACAGTGGCGGGGCCCCTGCTCGTCGAGGATGACGTTGTCTTTGTGCCTCACCCCCTTGACACCAGCAGCGTGAGTCTTCGTCAGCTCGTCTTGTTTCGTACTCGTGTGACCTGCTTCTTGTCAGCTGTCTTTTAGAACTAATTACGTTCATTTTTTATGCTGCACTAGTTCCGCTAATTAAACGGTGATGCAGATTCCAGTTGTTCAAATCAAAAGTTATTTTCGTTATAGAAAAATTAAGCATTAGTACCTTCGCTCTCAGTAGGAGGTACGGCTAGTTCAAAGCATCATTAGCGGGCTTTGGAACTTGCTGTTCATCAGTGGTGTAGCAAGAGGTCCACTTTAGCTTTAACAGCACTAGTTCCGAGTATCTGTAGCGTATGGATGTTGGTGTCAGGTAAGTGCTTTTTTCATAGTGTTTTCCTTTTTTCATTTGCGCCTTTGTGTGCCTGTTCCTCAATAAAATATTATTTAGAAAGTATAAGTTTCCTAAGTGATAAATAATAAAGAAAGAAGTAGTACAAATTAATGAACGTAACGTATGCCCGCTTATCTTTGTTCAGTATTGATAGAGCTATCTAAATTCATCGATTGCCTGCATAGATAAACGCTCTTACTGCAAACACCAACTCATCAGACAGGTTTTTCGTTCCGATTTTTGAGATAATTTATTTTCTTTGATGCATCAAAGAGCCTTAGGTCCATAATATGTATTCGTATATCAAAAACTTTTCTCATAGTGCGATTTTTAAATTTTTTCCAAATTTGTTTCTGTATTTGTTGCATTAGATAATTCTACCTGGGTTCATCGAGCAAGTCCGGGACAAGCTGGCCGAGAATATCCACGAGATGTGGGCAATGAACAAGATCGAGCAGGGCTGGTGTTACGGAGACCATCGAGATGACATGAGACTGCTGCACCCCTGTCTCACTTCCTTTGAGCAACTCCCAGCCTCTGAGAAACGCTACGATGCGACGCTCGCCCTGCAGACGCTCAAGTTGGTGCCAGTCTTATCTAATTTATCGTACATTTGTGCTCGTGTGCGTCCAGTGGGGGACTAACTGGGCATACGTGAGAGCTTTGCTCACGTGTAAATGTACGTGATATTTCTGTCTATTCATTCACTCTAGATATTTTATCCAATTCAGCCATGCCCAATTGTTTTGTCCTAGTTATCACTAATAGTGGAGCTTGTGGGTTCCCTTCAAAAAGTATCAACTGAATTAAAGAAATGTGCTCTAAAATATTCACTTTGTCTTCAGAACGATCCTGGCGCTGGGCTACCACGTAACGATGGACAAACCTCCGAGCCGCATCCGCAGTGTGCGGTTGCCTAACGATCCGTTCCTCCAAGCCAACGGCTACAAACCAGCACCCCTCGACCTGTCACAGGTCTGTGTTGTTCTGTTAATAGTGCCCAGGGCTGTTAAAAACGGTAACAGTTATGCTTCGGTTTTTGGTATTGCTGGAGTACATTTTATATCCTATGTCGGGCACGTTACCTTGCCCAGCATAGCTATTGTATTGTAGTGAATATTAGAATACTACACCTCTACATAGCCTCAATCAGGCCAAAAATTGACTACAGCAGTGAAGTAAAGGGGTCTGCCTGTCCTTCGCTGCTGGAAACTGTGCAACCTATCCAAAACACAGCTTCAAGTATTGTTACTGGTGCTTTTCGCAGTTCATCCATAACTTTCCTACACGCTGATCAATAAAAATGCTCAATTGCTACTTTCGCTTGCTAAGAAACCCAGATACCCATACACTCTATGAAATACTGAACATTTTATCACCTCGTTAGTAAAGCATTAGAAAGATCACTGAAAGTCCGTGTAGCAAAACACCTCCAAGCCCAAAACCTGATAACTGACATCCAGCAAGGATTCAGCAAAAAGCGTAGCTAACTCACAAACCTCTTCGACTTTGTATATCTCGACTTTCCAAAAGCTTTCTAAAATTCTCTACGAAAGTCGATTGGCCAAAGTAGAAGCGTGTGGAATACAAGGCAACTACTCTTGATGAAAACAAAACTGGCTTACGGGTCGCATTCATTGAGTGATGATTCATGATGAGGCCAGTGATTTGATGCATGTAACATTAGTAGTCTCACAAGGTAGCGTTTTGGGCCCGTTCCTCTCCATCATCTACATCAACGACTTTGAGAATTCAATAAAATCGACGAATTCGCCGATGACACGAAACTCGGTTACAGAGAGTTCACTGAAAGAGACAGAGTAATGATTGAATTAAACATCAATCGTCTTCTAAAATCGACTGAAACCTGGCAAATGAGCTTCAAGACTGATAAATGTTCAGTAATGCACGTTGGTGCTAATGACCGGCATTTCCAACACACGATAAATGACGCTTATTGAAGCAGTACAGCAAAAAAAAGAGATATTGATATCATTGGCACAGAAAATCTCAAGTATAGCAAACAAGTAGAAAACAAGAGTCAGGAAGACGAGCACGATCCTTAGCTTCATTGCAAGAAACTATCAATACATGTCTAAGAACGTCATCTTGCCGCTTTGTAAAGCGTTAGTTCAGCGACATCTATGTAGAACATGCAGTACAACTATGGTATCCTGTCCTACGAAGAGCAATTAATAAAATGAAGATGCTTATAATTTTTAAAATGAAGATGAGACAATCACCCAAGAACTTTCTTTTGCTATCTTTATTGCTTCACAGGTCTCCCTGACGAGCAAACTAGAAGAACTTGTGGAGCTTCTGGCGGAGAACACACACAACATTTGGGCGCGAGAGCGAATCCTGCAGGGCTGGACTTACGGCCTTAATGAGGATCCTGACCTGCGCAGGTCACCTCACCTCGTCACGTACTCGCACGTTGACGACATCATCAAGAAAGCAAACCGCGACACCGCCTCCGAGACCGTCCGTACTCTCCTCGTCTACGGCTACATCCTCGAGCCTCCGTCCGGAGAAGCCACCGAAGGTGCGTAACGACACCTGTGTGTCTGAACTTTAAGAATATTTCTATACCAATTTTGAGTAAATCTTCAAGTCGCTTGTGGAATATGTTACTTCTAATGCGTATGCACATTTTTATGAGTGATTGAAGTGTTAGACGCCGAGCTTAAGGTACGCCAGGTTTATGCTTCCATGATAATTTTATGAGTTTTATATATGAATTTTATAATATGCGTGTTAATTTTTAAGTTGTATGTCTAAGGACTTATGAGATATTGAATAGTGATTGAGAAATAATTAGGGATATATCTTGCTGGTAGAAGACCGTGCTATTTTATATTTCAAAAATAAAAAACTTCAGGAGTCCTTCAAACGACATTTCAAGTGGGTTGTAGGGTGGGCTCCGCCAATTGCATTCCAATTTTTAAGGCCTCCTAAAGCCACTGCTTCAGCAGTGTAAGGGCTTTGGCAGCTTTTGAGTCGCTCAGCAATTCGGGGTTTCTGAGGACTCTGGGAAGTTATTGTGAGAAGTTTAGGGATTCAGACTCTAGAGGGTTAGTGTCAGCAGTTGAAAGGTTCAGAGTACTCTGGAGGGCTAAGGCAAAACCTCACCTCGCGTGGACGCTTGTAACGCTTTTCTAAATTAGTAAAAATTTTGTACCCCTTTAAGTATTTCATGTTTCAGGTGGAAAATGATTGACTATTCTTTTTTTCTCTAGTAGAAATTCCGTGATGAAATGAAGTCTTGGCGGACCATACATGAGTGTAGCAAAATAATCATGTTGAACGATGATGATATTTTTCCGCCAATTACTTTCTCTGAGTTATGATTATTGTCACTGTCATTATGTGAAGCCTCAGTTGTAACTTCTGAGGAGGTTTTCATGAGGTCTTGTTAGAAAATATCTCTAGCAAACAGGACGAACAAAACTGAAAATGTATTGATTTCTTGAAACACAATGTCATTTCAACAGAAATATTTCTTTTCATCGTTATTTCCCTAAAAATATGCAATGTTGCCCAACTTTCTGAGATAGTTACGAATATCTGTTTACGTTGGCTCATCTTATCTCGGTAGGCGTCATTTTAAAATTGTGGTATAATATCTTAAGACATAATAGTTCGCAGAATCAAGAGGTCTGAATTTGAAATTTACTGAGCTGGGTGTGTTTCGTTCTCTGTCGCAGAAATGTGTACGTGCCGTGAAGGAGAGGTGCTGTAGTGAACCTTGCAGCGCTGCTCTGCCCTTAGTGCTTCTTTGTTACTGACTGTTCTTCATCGCTGCGTTGTGGTGTTGTGTTGTTACTGACTGTTCTTTCATCGCTGTATTGTGGTGTTGTTACAGACTGTTCCTTCATCGCTGCATTGTAATGTTGTTACTGACTGTTCTTTCATCGCTGCATTGGTGTTGTTACTGACTGTTCTTTCATCGCTGCATTGTGGTGTTGTTACAGACTGTTCTTTCATCGCTGCATTGTGGTGTTGTTACTGACTGTTCTTTCATCGCTGCATTGTGGTGTTGTTACGGACTGTTCTTTCATCGCTGCATTGTGGTGTTATTACTGACTGTTCCTTCATCGCTGCATTGTGGTGTTGTTACTGACCTGCTCTTTATCTCTGATTTACTATTCCATTATTCAGCTATGATCAGTGTCTTCACAGAGTTTGACTTCTCTGTAAGTATTACATTATCTTTGGGATCTTGCGCAGAACTTATTAAATTTTTTAACTTCCTGGCCATCTTCATCACAGATCAGTGTAGCTTATTGATCCTAGTTCGCATCAAAGTTGTATGTTGCCTTATCTTTATAATTCCCGACCTCATTCCAAGTTATCCCATCGGCATTGTGTTGTTGATCGTATCTACACTGGACGTGCATTTCAAGGAAGTAAACATAAATTGTCACCTCCAGCCATTTCGTTTGGTCGTCCCTGTCTCTTCATTGGAGAGCTTTGTGAACATTTCCCTAGCCAGTGTCGGATTTCCCACTGTACATACTTACAAGGAACCATACGCACTCTCTGTAAATATGCTTTCCTGTGCTTGCTGTTCGATGAAACTCTCTGGCCCCGGTTGTGCATCTTGTATATTGTTTCCGACCCTCACACTTGATATTTCATTTCAACTGCTCGTATTCTCCTTCATGAGACCGCGGAGAAAAGTTTTCAAGTGGAAAAAAGTTCGGAAGTATGAGTTTTGTTACCCGTAATTTTAAAGCTTTTTTTCATTTTCTGGACGCTTGCCAGTAGTATTCTTCTAGATTTTTATTACTGGCCTGCAGGTAAACCTACCTATACAAACAATTACCTGTGTATCTGCTGAAATTGTATTTTCATAAGGCTCTGTACTCATGGACAGACTTTATTTCCCCGAGAAACTTATTTTCGTGGTCTGAACATGTTATTTTGCCATGAAGACTTGAGTGTGGTGTCTGATCCGTTGTGTTTTTGTTATTTTAACGTGACTTGCCCTTAACGTCGGCCTTCTCTGTAGTACTCTGTATTCGACGCTCTATCTGAGATTTATGCCGCTTGGCTCTTCCATTATTTCCAGGTTGCTTGCACAAGTAGATAATCGCTACATTTCTTTGCTTTCAGGCACTTCATCCAGGTCCCTTTTTCTCACTGCTGTCTTAATAACTTCAATTTTTTTCAGCTACTTTTCCGACTTTCTAACTTCGCCTGGTATCATTTATTTTTTTCTGTGTAAAACTCTGTTTTTTGCAAACTGTAGGCAGCAGCTACAATATTCTTGGTTTTGCTTCAATTCTCAGCAGGGATACCTGGAATCTAGGCGTCTTACTCACTGTCACTGAACAAATGCTCAAGCGGTTTCTCTGTTTCGGTAGAAATTTTGCTTACTTATGAAATAAATATTTTCGGTTAAGACTTAAAATCGGCGGATTGCCCCTTCCGTGTGAATATGAAAAGTTTTTTTCTACTACAAGTGTTCACAATAGTTTTATACTTTTTCCCTGGAAGAGAAGATGTTTTTATCCAAATTTATGCATGTGAATCCTTGTCGTGGTTGGAAAGCTACTTAGGTGGATATCACTTGGTTTTCGTGAAGAGCTACGTTGTTTCTTTCATAATGAACGTCTTTTGTGAGTAGGTTTCAGATAACCTCTTCTTGTTGGTTGAAAACTCTTTAAATGTTTCAATGGAAGCCCTACCTCTTCAGTACATTGTTGACCAGACTTGGTATGTCACGAGTGTGTCCTGCCTGCATGCTCAGCTGACCATAATTTATATATCCTTCCTATGCCCAAGTATGACTCAAGACTTGCATTCAAATACTCGTAGTTTCAATTTTTAAACCAGTTCTGGCCAAACTCGTGAAATTCATACTCTTTTATAGGATTTTTTTGCATTTTAAGTTTGCTAAAATTATCGCTTCCCGTCCATGTTTCTCTATAGTTTTTAAGTTACGTATTTTAGAATTTTTGACCTTGCATTTGATGGTGAACCGAAAAATCCGTTTGTCGGATGTGAATGATGGAGTTCCATGAATTTTTTATTCCCTATATGTTGTGAGGAACTGATTTGCTTGAGTAGATACCGGAACAAATTTCAGTGTGGAATGTAAGTTAAACTCCGTGATTTTATAAGCATTGTTTGATAGACGTCTTGGAAAAAACTTCATAATAACCTATAACTTGAACTTTGTAAATCTTGTTTCGGTTCTTAACTACAATTAAGGCTGAAATACTAGAAATTTTTGTCATGAAGTATTCTGCGCGTAAGAGGCGTCCTTTGAAATGTCTCGAGTCATTGTAGAGTCATTGGCAACAATTGGAGGGACGCTTCAATGGGAGTTACAAAGGATTTTTGGAGGCGTATCATGAAGATCACGGGGATGTGACCGAGCAGGAAGGAGGAAGGAAAAGTGCTTGTGAGCATCAAGTAGCTGTTGTCACTAGAGGCAATGTCATAGATGCAACAATGACGCAAGATCAGATAAAAATAAGATTTTATTAGCTTGCGTGATGAAAACTTTGATTTCTATTTCGACTGCCCCATCTTTTAAAGACGGTAGTCCATTATATGTCATTCATATAATGTCCTAAGTAAAGTCGTTTCGTCAGTTTCACATTTCAATAAATTGTCTAACACCTCACAGCCAGATGCGCCTTCTAAGGTTAAAATCCTCTTTCTTTCTAGTTGGAGACTTGCGCTTCTTTCAGCTTTTTTCATAGCCGTACTTACTAAACTTTCGCTTTTAACTTGTACGAAAAAATTCGTCTCAATAGTTTTGAGAAAATGTGCCTTCTAAAAATATTTGTTACCTAAAACTCAATTATTACTTCACACCGATAAGAATGAGACGTCGAATTTTACAACATGCATTAAGAGTCTAGTAGAGCGATGTACGTTTTAAATAAGTTTTGTAGGGCTTTTCGGGTCTATCATATATGTTTATATGTATTATATGAAAGAATTAAAATAATTTCAGTAGCCTTATTATGAGTTTGAGTTTCTGTTCTTCGATGCTCTTGTAACTTTGGTACCTCCCTGTCCTCCAAAAAAGGCACCGAGAGCCAGAAGAAGGGAGGCAAGCGTGTCGAGTACCGCACGTACCGTCTTGAGAAGACGAACGCGGTGTCAAGCGGCAAGTGGTATTTTGAAATGGAGGTGTTGACTGCAGGGCCCATGAGGGTTGGTTGGGCCGCCACCAACTGCCCTCCTGGCAACGAACTGGGCGCTGATGACAAGAGCTGGGCCTTTGATGGTCACTTTGTGAGTATTGATGTCAGCCCTCACACTGATCCAGACTCGCTCAAATTACATCTATCCTCACGCCGACCCAGACTACATCCAGACTGTACCCTGTACCCTCACACCGGCCCAGGCTGTACCCTGTACCCTCACACCGACCCAGACTACATCCAGACTGTACCCTGCACCCTCACGCTGACCCAGACTACATCCAGACTGTACCCTACACCCTCACGCTGGCCCAGACTACATCCTTTCCGAGCATTATGCTCCTATGTGTGCATCAGTGACTTTAGTTCATACATAAGGATACCTGTATATTAGTTTATACCGTTCATTTCACAGTACCAGTGGATAATCTCGGTTTACTTTTCTTTATTTCTTGACAGGTTCACAGTAGAGATTAGAACTACAAATTTGAAAACAATAGAAATTTTCATTTTCCAATTTATGCTTCATTAAGGGAATTGATCATGTTATCATAATTATGATTTGGTGAACTTGTGAATTGCAAGCTACACGTGTTTGTAGTCATCTGGTACTGGACAAGGGCATCAAAACTCTAATGCTTTAAGGCTATTCAATGGTTTTGGAACGCACAATCAGCGTTTGCGCTCTTTTTTTCTTTGTAGTCGAGGTTATTTGGCTGCTATGTGGACAGATGAGTGGCTGTCAACAAGTGCTTTGTGCACTGCGTAGTTTATCCTCTATGAAAAAGTTTCTGTACGACACTCTGAGAATATGGTGTGTTCTGTGTCAATATCGTTGCTTCTCTCGATTGCTCGGCTTCTACAATTTGTCTAAAATTGTAAAATTTCTACCCACGACTCATGGTCACTCCCATGAGAGCCCAGTAGTTCTTTCCTTGCCATCCTACCACAGATTATCTCACGAAGGAGCATGCAATTCTTTCATTGTAATTTCGACTCTTCCAGGGTCATCATTCTGTTTTAGTTCTCCTTCGCAATCTTGCTTGCCATATGCCGTCGTCGGCAAAATTTAACTATGTAGATCTGAAAAGCTACGGAAGAAATAAATTCGTTCCAGTATAACGTGACTATGATATTTTTATTCGTTGTATGAATTGCGTCGTTTGTGTGCCGTGGACACCATCAAGTTACTGGCACAGTTTTGTGTCGTGCACATCATGGAGGACGTTTTTGTGTGCGCGTAATTCATACAACACACCTAAAAAATGTATTATTTAAAATTATTTACCTCCAGGTGTCAAAATTTGATCGTGTATTATTAACACCAGATGACAGTTACGAAGTGCTTTCGATTTAATTCGTGGGATGTTAACTATCCATTTTTTCAACCAAGTTTAATTAGAGGTGACGAGTAAGGTATAAATTTAGGTGTTAATTCGTAGCTATTTCAAATAATTTATTTCATTTTTACTACCTGAACTTTTGTTGATGATTTAATTGGATCAATGATTTGTACTTGCCCCCCTATTGGAAGTTAGTGTGCTTGCAATATAAATTTTGAATGTCTAGTTTCCTTAGACAAGTGTGAAGAGAATGCAGTGCGATAGTCGCTTTAGGTGCTACATTAACTGATGGATGTTGTTGCCTGCGCTTAATTCTACACTTGGAGTGTCAAATTATTTTCTCAGTTTCTTAGTACCCAACATTTTGTTCATAATTTCAAACTTACTAAGATCTGCTCAGTTCCTTTGCCGATTTTGTATCGCACGTGCCTTTTGATTGTGACCTGAAGTTATATTTTTGGTCGAGTTAGTGATACTCGTACAGTATTTACCTTTTAATTATTGTATCTGCTTACTTTATTCAGTAGTATTTTGTAACCAGGAAATCTCAAAAACATTTATTCTGTGGTTGAATTCAATAACCAACCAGCGTTCCACTCAAGACTCATATTACGAGCTCTGATGCTCCTATTGTGTTCGAGCTTGGCTGCCTCTAACTTCTGAAGTATTTACTTACACTGAGTTCCTAAAATCGAGTATTGAATTCCTGTAATGCTTAACTTGTTTCGGGTATTTACTCATACGCCGTAACTTAAGTTCGTTGAACATTTTTTATTTTATTTTTTATTTTAAGTACGATCTCAAGGTCATCTGGCGCAGTAAATTTTAAGCTCGCATGTGTATCTTTTCAAGTTCACGCTGATTTGAGATAAACAATACATAAATATTGAGTCTCCATACTTATCTTGCGTGAGATTTACAGCTAAATTCTTCATGATAAACCTGTAAACGATTAGCTGCTTTACTCTAAGTGTTTTCCTATGGAATTTTGTCTTAGTTATTTGCACTCTTAGTTCTATGGATGCAGTGCAAGAACTCACTCGGACAGTAAATGTTAGCCCCTGTTAGATATGGTAGTGTTATCGCTGTTACGGGTGTACCAGATTTGTGCTCGTTATTGTTTCATCTCGACCAGTAGCCGTAGTTACCAAACGATCTATTGATTTGGTCGTAGAAGCTACATTTATTGAACAAAAGTAAACCCGTTGCCTGCCCGCTCTTATGCTTATTAGATTTTTGCATAGACGATTGCTGTAGTCCTGCCGCTTTGATGTCCCCTAGCATATGAAGTCTCACGCTGGAGTTAACGAAGTGTACGGCCAGCGCGTACGAGTGGGCGATGTTGTCGGTGTCATGCTCGACCTGCACGACTGGTCCATCAGTAAGTCTTATACACACGAGATGCGGTGTACTTGCTTACCTGTGTGGCGCTCTGTCTTTTCTTCACCCTGGGCACTGGGATTAAAAAATTTGGTGCTTGGCATTGGTGTGACGTTGCGATTTTTACGGTTTATGATACGGTACTTCGGAAACTCCCTTTGCAGCGCGGAGTTTTCATTAAAATGTCGAGTCTTCATCAGGTTTGGTGCGTTTATTGACTACTGATCCATGAGGAAATTTAAGAAATAGTTTTTGCGTCTCACCTTTCCGACCTGTTCGTCAGTAGTCGACACATGACACGATACACAAGCGAGACGTAGACAAAGTTTTGAAACATGCTCAATTTCATAGTATGCAGAGGGAGTGTAGGGAAACTCAATAGCAACTCGGAAATGAAATGATGGCTGGCATGCTCTCATGCACGTAAGCCGACTAGGCATTCGAATGGTTTTATACTACAATTCCACGCGCAATTTATACGTGCGACGAATAGTTATTGGAAAATTTTAATGCGATAGTTAAAGTACGTTGGTAATATGTTTGCATGTTACTTCACCAGCAGCTCGTAGAATAGTTTCAAGAAATGTAATTTGATAAGACAGTCAGCCCTTGTTGTCGCTGAGATCATCTGGGAACTTTCGTTGGCCCTCACGGAAGTAGAAGAGCATTGATTGGTGTTCACTTTTTCATTCTTAACTGTCATGAATGCATCGTTCCCCCTAGTGAGTTCAGCTTTAATTGTGTTTATTAGGATGTTGTTTGATAACTGTTAGTTACAATGACTAGCGCGCGTTATCTTCTTAAATGCTCTATTTTTACAGTTACTTCTTTTTTGGTTTTCCCCTCTTTTAACGCTGCAATTTCATTAACATTCCGCTTTGCAGTTGAAAGCTCCTAACCTGGCTACAATTGGACTCTTATAAGAGGTAACGATGTGTGTCTAACGTGTTTCTATCTAACGTGTCTGTGTCTAATGTGTTTGTGTAGAACGTGTCTGTGTGACTGCTCGTACCTGCAGGAAGAAAAGTGTTCCGCCGGCACTGTCGAGAGTTACGGTCACCGGTGGGCGGTCGGAGACGTGGTCGGAGTGTGTCTCGATCTCGTCGACAGAACTGTCAGTAAGTTCAACTGCATCTTCCCTTGTCCTGGTCATCAAATGAGTTCTTCATTTCTGTTTTTCAACCGTCAGTCTCGAGAGACGTGCGCTTTTTAGTTCCCTTCTCGCATAAGTAAGTTGAATTTCGTTTTCTATATCGTTTAATCGTAAATTTTAAAGTTTTGTTTTTTCCTCAGTTGTCAGCAGTTGATACGATCCTCAAATTTCTTCTCTCAAACTCAGTAAGTCGAAATCAGGTGGGCCCGTGCTGAGCTCATGGCCCACTTGATAGTTGTCATTCCACTAGCCCACCAACTGCACAGGACCTCCAACAGGGTTAATTTTGGACAGCAGTTCGCCCACCGAGTTGGAGTTGGGACAGCAGTTGACCTGGAAAATCTCTCCGACTATATTTAGATTTGCAACCGCTCGCTGCTAATTTTTATCTAATCGTCTCACATTTCCGCAGCTGACTAAATGCAAAATTTCGTAGAAATTACTGTCATTTCTTGGTAAATTGAACGCACTACTTGAAGGTGTTAGGAAAGTTATGAAAAATTTCAAATATTCTGTTTGAATTGAATTTTATTTACCAGCTAAAAAAATTGGATATGAATTGTGGATGAAGGTCGTATCGAAAGTAAAATTTGTTCATGGAGATGCCTCCACATACAATTTCTTGCCTTGTAGCTGACAGATTGCAGTTATGCAGTGTTCCTCTCACACAGCACCTTATACACTGCACTTTGATCCAGCTCTCTCATCTTTGTAAAGAATTCCATATAGGTTTTATATGATAAAACTAGTAGACACGGACGTGATAAAATTGTCGAGTTTTTTAGTGAACTTCTTTCTTCCATTTGCTAGTCGACGGGGCCTTTCCGAAGACGTCTCCATGTTGAAGGAAAAAAGGCTAATAACGAAAAAATCATGCAGTTCATAACAATCTTGTGCCTTTACCATCCCCGATACATTGCTTAAAGTACATGTACACCTGTTCCATTGAGAAGTCAACACTTAGGCTAACATCAACAATTTATTTAGCTCTGTGGTAATGGCTTGTTTAAAATTAATTTGCCTTATCTAATTCAACTGTGGGGAGGACAGGAAGCATATTTATTTATTTGCTGTTGCAATTAAGTGAAGTGGCAGGCAGCGGAAATTTGCTGTCAGTACGTATATTCAGGTTGGAACTCTGAATTTCATTCTTCTGTTTAATTATTTTGTAAAAATAGTCCCAGTTAAGCTGATCGTTTCATGAACCATTGAAAATCGATTATCTTGACCTTCATATCAGTGACAAGTACACAAATGAAGCGTCTGCGGACAGTTACAACCAGGCAAGTGTTATTCATCTCAGAAATTTAGGAAACAACACTTGTTATTTCATTAATTTTTACCGTATTCTACGTAAAGGGATTGAAATCGTATTTTGTTGCTACCGATTCATACTGTCTGTATCGCTGTTTTTGATAAGTGATCCTCCTCCAAACATATTGATTTTTTGACAATTTCTGAGATTTAAACATTCTTCCAAAGACTTGTTTTTTTCGAAATTTATACTCTCTGAATGCATTTCTGCAGAGTTAGGTAACCGGGCTCTTTGAGCGATCCGTATTTGAACGTATGTTTCAACAACCCAGTCACCTATTTTTCCAACGCTATCGGCATGTTTTGGTAAACAAATGAGCGGGCTAGATTTCTTTACTCGACCCTAACCTGACGGCATTGCTATGCACCAGAATAGAGCAGGTAGACTGTCTTACTCGATAACTCCCTGACGACATTTCTGCGCCCTGCCAGGCTTCTCTCTCAACGGCGAACTCATGATGGATGCGAGTGGCTCGGAGACTGCTTTCAGCGACGTTCAGGGCGATGCGTTCATGCCTGCCTGCACCCTGGGAGTGGGACAGAAAGCCAAGTTTGTCTTCGGTCAGGACATCACTCAGCTTAGATACTTCACCACTTACGGCCTGCAGGAAGGCTACGAGCCATTCTGTGTGTAAGTACTGGGCAGAGAAGTCTTGGGAATTTGAACTCTGTTGGCCGTGAGTTTGAGTGTGAAATGGGAAAAGAAGCTTCACTGGAACTGTAAGGAGCCATTAAACAGGTTCATGAACCATGTGAATATTTCTTGTATACTCACAGAATTGTGCAGTAAACTGTCTGGAGGGCGAGTTGTAATGAGCTATGCCGTTTTTCATTTCATACATCCATTTTTTGAGAATTTTCTTCCGTACATGCTCTGTTGCCATATTTTTATAGATTGAAGGTAATTTGAGAATTTCACACACAAGAATAGAGGTCTTCAGAGAATCGATCGCAATCACTTTTTGATGCAATACACTTGGAATACTACAAAGTTATGCTAAAATAAAAATGTTCGAAGACTATTTTTATATGATACTTATAAGTTATTCTATGTGAAATAGCATGATGGAATGATACAGAGTAAATATGTTTAACTTTCATCAGGTCACTTTACTCGCCTTTATTTTAAATTTCAATCTATTTCGGTTCTCTGTGATTAATGCTTCGTTGCCCTAGAATTATTAGGTTGTTACAAAAATAATGGCCGCTCGAAGGTCTGGAAGGCTTCTGAAATCGGCCATTATTTTTGTAACAACCTAATATGTTTGACGTGCAGCAACATGGAGAAGGCGGTCACGTTCTGGTATACAAAAGACCAACCCACCTTTGAGAACAACGACGACCTCGCCGACTCGACCGTCGAGGTGACTCGCATCCCTGCAGGCTCAGACACACCTCCGTGCCTCAAGATATCCTCGAAGATGTTCGAGGCCTGTGAGAAGGCCAACTGGGAGTTCCTCAGGATGTCCTTGCCTGTCGTCTGCAGCTCCGAGTTTATCGAGTACTGCCGTCTGCGCTAGTTGTGTGATGACAAACTAGCATAGTTTGTTGTTCGTAAATATTAAGTTTTCTCATCTCATACGTAAGGATGTTTAAAACTAAACTATGGATACAAAATTTCTAGCCCATAAGGTGGAGTTTTAATAATATGAAGATGAAGAGAACTTTGAAAAACTTAAAACGAACGCTACTCATTCTCTCCCATACTTGTTATATTGTTTTTCACTATGTTGGTGGATCCACTGAGTTAAATGTACTAAATATTCTCTGAAGTGAAGGTTATTACAATTTTCGCAATCGTCGTCATAACCATAGAGCCCGAGATCAGTTCAATTTACTGACGAAACTTTAAAACTTATTACCGTATGCTGCTTATTTATATTATTTTACTTTGAAACGTTCTGAGAGTACTTATGTTCAAGAGAAACAGGGTTCTACCAACATATACTGTACATATGTAGGTCTTTGATTATTCAAATATCGACTTAAAAACTCTTCGGTGTTTACACCAAACATTTCATTTACTCTCAAGACTCCATTTACGGCCGCGTTATGCCTTGATTTATGCGAATTTTATACCAGGCATGTTTTGGTAGAGCTTCACCTATTATATAAAATCGCTAAAATATGTTGATGTCTGAGCAACAGACATATGAGCTGGCATTTTGAACTTCTACTTCTGATCGTTACTTTTTATACAATGAGCCTCAGGTAGCTTAGGTGCGGGAAGTCTGCGGTGTTTGTGACGAATGTTTCATTTACTTTTCGGAAGTTCCGAACATAACGTGAACCCATTATTTTCATAGAGATATTGTACCAGGCATGTGGTAATAAAATTTAGTTATTGTAAATGAAGCCATTAGTGTCAATTTATCTTCAAGAAACAGACATGTGAGCTGATATTGCGAACTGTAACTTCTGGCCGACATGTCAAAGAAACTGAAGTGGTATTTACTACTGCATCGTTTCAAGATGATTGAGATGATATATTTAGGGACTGTATTCCTCCTGTGAATGAAGATCATATATTCATTTTCAATTGTACTCAACTTTCATATCGTCTAATACGTTTTCTTGATTTCGAATATAAAGTACCTGATTCCATACGGATTTTTCGACTTTACTTTACGTACTGTGTTCTCCACTTTTGCGTGTCGCAGTATAGGAACTATCGTAGAGCTTATTTTTCTCATCTCCACTAAGCCCTGCATGCAATGCAAAAAATGCAATTCCGTGTTGCAGGGAGGAAGAGAAGGAGCGCCGGTGGAATACAATCCGCATTCGGCAACACAGGATCGTACCCTCAGAAGCCGTACAGAGCGCTATGGTACAGCCGGACATGCACTCCTCCATGCTCGACTCCGGCTTCTCCATGTCTGATATTAAAGGTGTGTGTGTGTATACACACACCTCATGCCACAATGTCTCTATTGTTTTGATGGGTCAGATATGCTGTAACATATATGGTACTTCCTCTTGGGAAACTTTGTTGTACCTCATACCACAATGCCTCTATATTGTGACGGGCTGTAAAATATAACATGTGACATGTATCCTATCATGTGCCACCAAATAACCACAACAAAGCACAAGTACTCGTGTGAGTTTTTCCATGCCCAATTAAGACATCTTCATTAGAGCTGTGCACTGAAGTGTTTTTTCCATGAACTCGCATAGGTGGTTCCCCTCTCACCATCTTTGAAATTTAACGGCATCAGTGAATTTGAACTGGAGCACATAAGTGAAGTCGGGGGTTTCTTTTCAGGGTTCATAAAATCTAAATAAACTAATCTTTCCATTAACTTTCAAGATATTTCTTAGGAAGTTTTTACGACTTTATACCGAAGCTTTTTAGCATTTCACTGCAAGATTCAGTTATTTAGGTCTAGATTTTCTTGTCATTGCCTCTGGTAATGTGATAACAATTTGTATAAAACTTAAGCTTGCGTTAGCTGGGTCTCTGATCGCACTTGCAGCCATGTACGTAAACACATTGTTTCTGCTTCTGAGCATGATTGGTCGGTTTGATCTTACTGAGCTTCTTGAATGTTTAGATATAATATTTGATACAGACCTTGCCTCTCCCAAACTTCTAAAATTAGCCTATCATCTGCTTTACTCCTGCGATTATGCAAATAGCCTTAACTTTACTCAAGCAACTATGCAAATAGCCTCAACTATTCTCAAGCAACTATGCCAATAGCCTCAACTTTACTCAACAGTCATGGACGAAACAACATTCACTGCCTCCATTTTTTCAGCCCCAATAGATTCAAAGTTTGGATCGTGATTCATTCGCTCAGGATTCTCACTTTTCAGTGTTGAAAGTAACGAGCCCCTGTTTCGAGTGAACGCAGGCAGCTTCTCCAGATTTTGTAATTACAACATAAATTTTATAACTTTTTATCGCAATTTCCTTACAAATCCTTACCTCATATCGGGACTCATTACACTGTTTCTCTTAATTCTCAGAACGTGAATAATTTTTATGGGGTTAAAATCCGTCGTAGCTGATAAAACTTTAATCTCCTACTTTATCAAATGACTTGAAAATTTGTTCAATGTCAGACTAAGAGTAATTTTTATGAACGAGCCCAATTCATCTGTGGTCATCTCTCTGTGAAAGAAGGAAAACCAAGGTAAATTATTTCTGTAATCGCGGTACTCAGTCAGAGTTCAGAACTGCATTGATACTACCTGAATGACATCACTGTACGTCTGATGCAGATCTGCACAGGAGCTATCCGGAGGAGGGAGTGGAGGCGGACGAGATGATGAGCACCAGCGGCAAAGGAGAGCCGACCACCGCTGCCACCAAGCGTGCCAAGCTCGCCAAGACTGGCAGCTTCGATGTGGGCGACAACGATGTCGACGGTGAAACTGGTGCGCTTTCTTGTGTCATAGTAGATTGTGAAAATTGGTGTCATTGTGGTTTCCTAGAATTTGTGTCATTGTGGTATCCAAGAATTTGTGTCATTATGGTTTCCAAGAATTTGTGTCATTATGGTATCCAAGAATTTGTGTCATTATGGTATCCAAGAATTTTTATATCATTGGGGTTTTCGATAATTTCTGAGTCATTGTGGTTGCGAAGAATTTCTTTGAGTGTTTCTCCGGAAAGATAAAAGTTAGTTTAACCTCATCTTTCGGACCCTTTATTTTGAATTTATTTTATTTGAGCTAAACTGGTTTTCCATACCGTCTTCATTGAAATTTGCCACATGTATGAATATTTGCTATCCTCTTCACTCAACAGCTTCAAAGGGCTTGCCAACAGCTGGCGCAATAAGCCACATTTACGTAGAGGGTGATTCAAATGCATTGTATCAAGGAATCTTAATGCAAAGTAATCTACTCGTTATTCTTAACCTAAAGCGAGAAAACTTAATAGTTTCTTGTCAGCAGTAAGCGTTACCGACCTAGGCAGCAGCGAGTTGAAAGCACTTTCCCAAATATCTGACGTTGATCATTAAAGCTAGTGAGGAATATTATTAACTGAGGCACTCTACCTCGAAAAGTCTTGTAAAATTCGTCATAGTGTTCTTCTTGTAGGTAAACAGATTGAATGTATAGTTTATATATAAATGTGCATTTATCAGTGAGAAAGACTAGTTCTCATAGTCTACTTTTCTGAACGAATACTGAACGCTTGAAATTTGGTAAGTTTAACTCGCTCAAACTGCTATACTTATGACTTATTTCAGTCACTCACTCAGGAATTTATTTATGGAATGGAAATGACCAATATTCTATTTTATACAACAGCTAGAAGGAAGCAACAATGAACAAGGGTTTTACATTATTTCGGTCATTGGATTACTTATTTTGATCTTATGATTTTCCTGCAACTTTTGTTACAATTTTGCCATGATCAACTCAAAGTAAAAGGGCTTCTTTGTTCCGCCAGGCAAGATGCCAAAAGCGTCTAGTGAACTGAATATCGTGGGTAAGGGCAAAACTCCTGACTCTGGGGAGAGGAAGAAACGAGGAAAATCTCCCTTCAGGTGCGTGCCTTATATTTCTTCGTATTCTTTTGAGCTAAGCATTGTAATAAAAGTACTGGCATCATTGTAGACTGCCGTTACGAACTTGTTTTATTAGTTTTTTTAACGTGGGCTCAGCATTTATATAAAGGTCAGTAAAAAAGCTGAAGATACTGAAATGTATCTTGACTTCAGGTTAGTGCCTTGCGAGTTCTATGGTTTTTTAAAGCTTTTGATGCAAGCAACTTACTAGCGCGGGTTCTAATTTCAGAATACTGTGAGCGTGTGTAAACGGATCCAAAATTCGTCATGCCTCTTGATCTGTTTGCCTTGAAGCCTCCTTACTAACCCTTCGTTACAACTTCTCCGACTAAATAGTGGATGAAAGTGGGGTACTTCCATACTGGAGTGCATTTCAGTTAATTTCTTCATAGCTTTTTAGCTTGGTACTCCTTCTCATTGGAAATAGATGGTGCACAGTCTGGAAAATATTCTGGCTTTTAGTGTTTCGAACACAAATAATATTCTGTGTGTAATAAAAATTATCCTCGAGTGTACTAAAACTAGTGCGTGCATAGCTTTCATTCAGACTCTGTTGAATGAATAACGCGATCATTTATAGAAAAGATATCATAGGATTTTTTCAGACCACCTTCTGTAACAACAAAGAATGAAAAACATAGCAGAAAATACTGTTAAAGGTTATCAAAGCAGTAAAAAGCACAAATTAGCGAACAAAAAATGCACAACCAGCTTGCAATTCCTGCTAGAAAAAGATCCAAAGATCGTCTTCAAAGATTGAGTAAATTTTATTGAAAATACATCTTTTTCATTTAATTAATTTTTTATCTTTGTTTCTTGTTCTTTTTCAAGAATATAATTTATAAGTTTGGAAATATAAAGTGTGATTTAAACTTTTAGACTTTTTTCCCCTATGCACCAACTATTTACAACCAACGTCAAAAGTTGTATGCACCAACTGTTTCCGACCAGCGGGAATATTTAGCATTTTCTAAGGCGAAGGTGTACAGCTAATGTCGCCCTGTGCTTGAGTTTCTATAGTAATTAGTGTTCTCTATCTTGGTGGTAGAATTCTTACTTACCACCATTCCAACGTAAGGGATTCACTTACTGTCATTCCAATGTAACTTACTTACTGCTATTCTAACCTGAGTGACCAAAACTGAGAACATATTTTTTATAGCAGATAGTGACTGCGTAGATGGAGTTTGATGAGCCTGAACAGGCATTTCTTACAAGTGCACGTGTGCATCGAAGAATGAGACAAGTGTTATTATGTCAGCCATTCACACAGACAAGTGTTATGTCAGCCACCCACACCGACAAGTGTTGTTATGTCAGCCAGCCACACAGACGAGTGTTGTTATGTCAGCCAGCCACACAGACGAGTGTTGTTATGTCAGCCAGCCACACAGACGAGTGTTGTTATGTCAACCAGCCACACAGACGAGTGTTATTAAGGTTATCACTGACACAGACAATTGTTATTAAGTCTGCCGCTCACACAGATGAGTGTTATGGAATCTCCTAGTATTTGTGCGTGCGTCGTCGATTGTCAGTGTATCGAAAACGTTGTCCATTCAACCATGCATATTATTTTCATGCCAATTTTGTTAGTTTGAATTCTTACCTGCCTGCTCTTGTATCAGTGGTACCGTGTTTGTCCAGTTACTATTTTTTACCAGACTATCCTAAGCAGTTTGACTAATGAACAGTAGTAGTTATAATTTACGCCTGCCAGTAGGCTTAATTGGTGACCAATAACCATCTTTAATGGTATTTACCCTTCGTCTTTCAACAGTACCTTTTGCTACCGCTGTGTTCACAGCCCACAAAGTTAACAAGTTCACTGTGAACACGATGGCTACTCTCACTGCCATCGTGTTCACAACGAAATTAACTTTGCTTGCTGTGAACGCAAAGGTTGGTAGCGGCACCGAAAGTTATCGTCGGTAGACAAAAAGTTAACAAAATTCTTGGTCCGTTACCAAGCATTTCTGCTGTATTAGAGGTCATTAATATTCGCTACGTGCTGCTTGAATTATTTAGTATTCCTAGACTAACTCATTGATTTGTTAGTTTCTATTCAAGTTGATTAACCATGTTTGTCGAATCTTTGTGGTTCCACTTGCGTTAGTTACATTGTTAATAACAAAAAGGTAACATGCTTTTAGCTGTTTAGCCATTACCTGCCAGCTTCACTGACATTATTTGAATGATACTAACCGTAGCAACTGATTCCCGTACGTTGATGCTGTCCTTGTTTGTAGTCTCGAAGATAAGTTTTCTGCGGTTGGTGTGTCCTGCCGCGAGTAGGGGATCTGCTTGAGGTCCCTGGCTTTGTTTTCAACCTAAGTGTAGTAATGAGAGCGGTGTTGCAGCATGGATCTTATAATGGGGGACCTGTGCGAGCGCCGCCTGCGCTTGAAAACCAAGTAAGACGTTAACCGCTCGATCAATGCAATTCACTCGAACTCAGGGGTTCCCTAACTGGGATCCATGAACTCTTAGAGATGTGTAAATATATCTCAAGGGACGTGAACGTTTGAGAAAGTAAAAATTAGAGTTGTGATGGAAGAAACAACAGCGGATTATTGCATAATTCAGGCTTAGATCGTATCTCGATACATTGGGGCTCGAGGAAACTTCTAACAATCACAGGGTGGTCGTGATGAGAGCAAGTTAGGGAATCCCTGTTCTATCTTATGGAGGTCGGCACTAAAGATGATCCCGGTCGCAGGTTCTGAACACCGTTGAGAAAAATTTTCATGAACTAGAATCGCTGTTGTTTGGGTAAAAATTCCTTTTTGGATGCTGAAAAGCACTTTTCTTTACGATCACAGAAGGCAACAGTTTTTCAGTTTGTAAAACGAGATCTTTTTGACTGATGTCCGCTAATTTATAACTTTAAAACTGTGTGCGCTGTTATAAAACGATTTTTTTTCTTCAAAATTGCAAGTTTCGTTTGGTTTTATTCTAATGGAATTCATGACCGGAATTGTCATTTTCTTGCCCTCCTCTTTTATACGTGACTATTTTTATGTACCTTCCTCTATTACTGGAACTCAGAGCATATTTTTCTCGTTGCTTCAGACTTCTTGAGTGGCGCTTCACTGTACCAACGATCGGTTTAGTTTTTTTCTGTCAAACATTTTTCTAATCATGAACTTTTATGGTTCTGTAATATAGTTATATTAGTAGTACTCGTAGATTATTATCCTCTATTGTATTCCATTCATATAATTATCTTTCATAGATACACCCTCGTCTTGAAGCTATTTTCTCGCCACACTAACACAAGTCGCCGTTTTGTTCTTTCTCATGACTTAATGCATGTGACGACCATGTACTGAACCCTGTGTAGACATCAGCGTGCGTTGTGTTCTGATGCCACCCGTCATTATGAACATGCCTCTCAAGGTTTAGTGATCGCCTGAATGCTGCTTATAGCATGCAAGTCACGGCCACCTTTTTGTCTATTTATTTGCATGCTTCTGTACCACTTTCTGGTGTTAGTCATTGTGTTTAGTGGAGAATATATTGACTTTATTTTAAAATTGCTTAGTCTGATATATGCAACTAGTACATTTTATTAAGATTAGATGACTAATGATGTACTTTTTTAAGATTCTAGCATTACTTTGTCATGCATAATGTTTCCGTTTTTCTGTATTCCTGTACTTCATGGAAATAGATCTTCCTGTGTTGTCAATGCACAAGCTGGTATAGCTGATTTTCAGCTGTCTGACTCACTAACCTGATCTCCATTTCAGATTCACTGAGTATTAACATTATCGTCGTGTTCACAGCGTCCATGTTACTGGAAATGGCTTTTCATTTGTAAAGACTTGCTCTCCAGTAACTTCATGAATACAGAACGAGCCGAGTTCAATAACTATTATTTGTCAATTTAAAATAACTTTTTGAATGAGCTTGCAAGACACACAATAATATCCCCATCGTGTTTCCATTTGTTCAGTGCGCTTATACCTACATACGTTCTACGTAAGCGACGACTTTATCAAATTATACCTGAATATTTTTATTGATGTATTCTTCATGTATTCGTCTTACAATCAATTATATTATATCTACTCTATATATACGTTACTTTTTTAGTACAGATTATTGCTATTGCCGAAACAACTCGTTGTGATGGTTTTTGTGAAAGCGCTAAGTATTGTGAAGAGCTCTTACCTTCTCCATTAGTTGGAGGCTCTCAGCAGTGTTGGTTTGCATTGACTTTGGTATATTAAGTTAGTTCTCCGCCAGGTTCTTCAAGAAGCGCGACCAGAGCGGCGAGGGCCGCGCGAAGGGCCGTGTCACGGAGACCGGCACCCTCGATGTGCCTGGGGGGAAGAAGAGACAAACATCTGTCCGTCTCGCTGGTGCTTCGGACTCCAAGCTTATCCCGCCCTCGATACCCGAGAGACAGGTGAGTTGTGACTTGCAGCCAGTTCCACAGGCTTGTCAAGGGTGCTGTCCATAGCTGAGGTACTTCACAGGTCACCTAAGCATCACTAACGCTTGATCAGGTCGCCCTGGTAAGTTGTGTTATTTAAAAGTATTTCTGCAAGTTTTCTGGAAATTTTACTTCAGTGAGAGCTGTTGCGTGATCGTGGCCACTGTAATGAGAGATAGCTAACTACTTACAATCTTACGCTTGAATCTTATTTAGCTTCAGTTAGTTTGAATAATATTTCAACAAGATGTCGTTACCCGTATTTAGCTTCAGTCTGCCTGGTTATTGTTTAATGTGAATGCTACTTGTATTTAATATGTCAGCCTGGATATTGTTTGATGTGAATGCTACTCGTGATCTGGATGAGGTCACTGCCATTGTGACCAATGAAAAGTGACGTGCATTGGGCTCTTAAGTGAATGCTGGTCGTGTTTTCTTTTTTAACATAAATTACTCTCAAAGAACATTTGGCTTACGCTGCTTGATCAATAATGAGATTGTAAACTTCAAGGTTCACGAGCATCACTGGTTTCCATATATTGATACAATTATAGCAATATTTTGATGTATATATCACCGAGAAACTCAAACCCAGGTAAGTATAATAGTTCTAATTCGTCTTTATCATATCTTAAAAAATAAAATCTCAATGCATGGTGATCATTTCTTCTCATTTGCAGGGAGACGGCCAACAAGGCCAGCTGTTCGACGCGGAGTGTTTGAAGTTGATCAACGAGTACTTCTATGGCGTACGCATCTTCCCTGGTCAGGACCCTGCTCATGTCTACATCGGCTGGGTGACCACTCAGTACCACATCCACGACACCAACTTTGACCAGAGCAAAGTGCGCAGTGTCATCGTACAGGAATACACCGAAGATGGAGATGTCAAGTCCGCGTGAGTTACTCTAGGTCTTCTGAGCTGTACATTTGGGCTTCAAATTGACATGGGTGACAATGAGTCTTTCGTCTTGGATTCAAATCACGTGAGTCGGGGTCCATACAAGTTGTTTTTATTTTGCGTTCAATTATAAGTTCTATTAATTATTCCTTTAATAATACATCAATGTTATTTCTTTCATTAGCATTCGAATACCGCCTTATCTTTAACTCAATCATCTTTTGCCACCATCCTCTGTTGTCATTCTTTGTCGTATCCAGTAAGGTATGACGTATCGTTGTTTTTGCTCTCAGCATTGAGCGTCACAGCTGCTACATGTTCCGTGCGGACGAGCTGTTCTCCGAAGTGACATCGGACGCTAGCGGCAAAGGGTCGTCGCAGGGCATGTTCATCGGGTGCTTCATCGACACGAGCACGGGCTTTATCTCACTGCAGTGTGAGGGCAAGGCTACCCGCCATAAGTACCGCATGGAGCCGGGCATCAAGCTCTTCCCTGCCGTGTTCGTCGAGCCCACAAGCAAAGAAGTGCTCCAGATAGAGCTGGCCCGCACTCAGACCACGCTGCCCCTGAGTGCTGCAGTGCTACAGAACAGCGAGAAACATGTTGTGCCACAAATGCCGCCCAGACTGCGCTTACAAATATTGCAGCCCAACGAGTGGTGTCGTGTGCCTAACACCTCCCTCAGAATACACGCTCTCAAGCTCTCGGACATCAGGGGCTGGTCCATGCTGGCTGAAGACTCTGTCCCCATGCTTGCTCTCAACATTCCTGAAGAGGACAGATCTATAGACATACTGGAGCTCATAGAGAACGAGAAACTCTTAAACTTCCATGCTTACACGCTTGCACTGTACTGTGCCGTGTGCTTCCAGAGCAACTACAGGGCAGCGCACACACTCTGCCACCACGTGGGGCAGAACCAACTTCTATATGCCATCCAATGCCCTTATATGTCCGGTCCTCTCAGAATGGGCTTCTACAATCTCCTCATTGCTCTGCACCTCGAGAGCTTCGCATCTACCATGTACGTGTTGTCCCGCGCTGTTATAGTTCAAGGTTGTCAAGTTTGAAATTTTGAATATCGTAAACATTTGAAATGTTGACCTGCCCAACAATTTTAGAATGGCAGACGAATGTTTCATTGCTGTATACGGTATTTGTACTTCAGCTGCAACATTTGAACTTGAGTGCATTATTTGTACTACACTTGCATTTTATGTATATTTGTACTCCATTCAAGAAGACTGTGCTAGAGATGATGTTAGGGACGCAAAAAAGAGCTAATCATCATCAGTTTCGTAAAGCAAGGGGTACCATTAATCAATCTTGTTTATTGAAATTCATTTAGGTGTACCACTGAATTAAAGCGCAACTCCTGATTTTTGCCCGTAAATTGAAAATGAAACTTATTCTATGTTCTGTGAAGATACTATGACCATAAGGAGAGATGTAATAACTAATGAATTTAAATTTTTTCCTCTGATAGTTGCATATTAATAACGTTCTCGTCCTGTAAAAATATCAGTTAGACAATGCCAAACTCAGATGAGAACTGCTGAAGGTGTCTCGAGGACCGCCCAGTAGAGATGCAACTGGACTTATTCACGGTGCTTGCAATACTTATTACGACGAGTCTCTTTAGGAACAATCAGTAGCAACTATTATTGTGCTTTTAATGCAACGGATTTGCTCCTATTGTCGTTGTATCTTTTGTCTGTCTTTGAAGGGTGTTCAAGTTCTACTGTTAACACGTTGCCTCCGATTGCCTGATTGGTGTAAAACTTCACTTTGTACGCATAGTCACTAGAAGGATCTGAAAAAATTACAGAACCTAACCTTAGTGGTACACATACGTACCACTTCGGAGTCAACGTGTTAAAGTAACTTTAGGCTGCTACGACTTTCCTATTAAATAAATGATTCTGTATTATTTTGCAGGGAGGTGACTCAGAACGAGTTTATCGTGCCTCTGAGCAACGACTTGAAGGATCTTTACTCTGACCCCAGCATGGGTAACTCCATGTCAGCCACCCGGACTGAGAGCGTTCGCCCCATCATGGTCATGTCGGAAATACAGTTCAGTATCCTGGTCTTTCATTATGATTATAATTTATTCAATTCGCAATTTAGTGATAGTGTTGTACTTTAAGATAGCCTTGGTTTTACCTACATTGTTTATGGCTGGTATATTCTTCACGTTCTGATATTTCAATATATAAACAATCTATCTGCTTGAAAACCGCTACCATTATTTACAATTTTTCATTGATATTTAACGTCAATGGGCTAACGTTTCTTGATTAGAGTCATCCATCTAAACTTGTGATTATTAGAAAAACTTCTTCGTTACCAGGGAGAACATTGAGATGATCAAAGGCCTGTCGTCACCCGACTTTCCCTTGGACGAGGTGCGCGACTTCGTGATGCAGGCTCTCTCTGACGCAGTCAAGAGCAACCAAGTGGCTAATCGCGACCCCATCGGCGGCTCCAACGAGAACTTCTTCGTGTGAGTGTTGACATCGACAGAAAAGACTTGAGCAGTTCTTCCTTAGTATCTGATCAGTAGGTATTGATCAACGATATTGGAATTATGGAAATAATAGATATAGATCCACGATTTTTACATCCCTAGCAATAATTGCATACTGAAGCAATGGTTTGTTTCAGTTCTGAACTGATGGTGAGTCATTGCTATTAGAACAGAAGCAACGCTATTAGAATCACGGAAATAACGGATTCGGATCCACGATTTTTGCTTCTGTAGTAATAATTGTTTACTAAAACAATGGTTCGTCTCAGTTCTGAACTGATAGTGAGCCATCTTTACCTAACTAATATAAAACGATTCCGGCGTTGAAGAGTATTTAAGTCGTTATCATTGGTTGCGTACATAGCAAGTGATTCATTAAATCCCTTTTTCTGGGACGTAACTGTAGTACGCATATACCTTCTAGCTTTCGGTGACCAGCGTCACTACCTTTGTCAGGCCTAACGGAGATGTCCTGGTGTTAGAAATTGTAATCTCCGTGCGTTGTTGCAGTTGTGCGTGGGTAATTTAAATGCACGTGCATCTCCGAATTTATCACACAGACAGTACTTATCTCGTATGCAACATTGTCGTAATATTTCTCTTATACAGCCTACAATACTTATTTCGTATTGTAGTATTGTTGTGTTTAGTCTTTAGAAAGATAGATCAGACACGTTTTTCTAGAGTACATCACTGCTTCCCAACCCCTCACTGTTAAACTGCTAACTGCTATTTCAAACATGAAAACCATTTTTTAATACTTGAAAATTCGGGTTGAAAATTCGTATTCTCTTTTCCGAATTGAAAAATACAGTATTATTTTAATTTTTAGCTCTTTAAACTTTTAATTGAAAAATCCAGATTCTCTGTGCATTCAATATGAATGTGCAGCTTTGTAAAAATTCTCCCCGCATTAAATTTAAATATATGGTTTTTTATAGCCACTGCATGTTAAGTTTTGTACTCTATTTCATTTCTTATTGTATATGACTTATTTCTCAAATTTTCTTCTTGTTTTGAGTTTTAGAAACAATTATGTGGTGCAGGCCGCTGCTGAAGCTGGTGGACAACCTCCTGCTGGTGGGCTGCATGCAGGACGACGACCTCTGTAAGCTGCTCATCATGATCGACCCTGAGACCTGGGACCCTGACTTCGACAAAGGTACTGGCGCTGTGTAGGGAACTGTCCTAATTCCAGCTAACCTCGAATGTTTGTTTTGCGATGAAGAACCTTAAAAAAATGTTTCTTTTACGCTATCAATGAATTTATGAGATACATCTTCCAAACTAAGGTACGGGCGCTCTGAAGACAACTGTTCCAATTCCTGATAACCTCGATTGTTTCTCTTGCGATAAACAACCACTCACTAAATAGTAATTGTTCTTTAATGCTTTCAATGGACTTATAAGCTACTTATAAACTTTTTTATACATCGAATGAGAAACCGACAAACATGTTTGGTTGGAGAGCTGTTATGCCGATGGAGTTTTTACTCTAGAACCTAGATCGTAGAAGTGCAGAAACCTAGCATATTTGTACATCGTAGTTAAACATAAAGGCCTTGAAACCGACCGCGAACTCGAAGATCAATTTCCTCCAGAATTGTGTTTATAGATAAAACGTTGCTTACTTTATCGATGGGAAAGATACCTCGGTATATCTATTTTATCGAGGAGCTGTTTACTGAGGCTATTTTGGTCTTTTAGCAGAAGGAACGGACGAGAACCGCAAAGGTCTGTTGAACATGGAGATCGCGGAGGGTGTGAAGCTACAGTTGTGCTGTGTGCTGCACCATCTCATCGACCTCCAGCTGCGGCACAGGGTAGAGAACATCATCACTTACGCTCAGGTCAGTTGGTGTCATCACTAACACTCGGTCAGTTGGTGTCATCACAAACTCAGGTCAGTTGACGTCATCAGCCACGCTCAGGTCAGTTGGTGTCATCACCCACGCTCAGGTCAGTTGACGTCATCACCCACGCTCAGGTCAGTTGGTGTTATCAGCCACGCTCAGGTCAGTTGACGTCATCACCCACGCTCAGGTCAGTTGACGTCATCACCCACGCTCAGGTCAGTTGACGTCATCACCCACGCTCAGGTCAGTTGACGTCATCACCCACGCTCAGGTCAGTTAGTGTCATCAGCCACACTTAGGTCAGTTGACGTCATCACCACATTCAGGTCAGTGACTGATAGAATATAGAATAGAATGAGGCTATAGGAACGAACCTTATGGCCCATTCTTGGGTCGGATAATTACTTCGATAATTATTAGGTTGTTTACCCAAGTCCCATGCCGTATTTCTAGCCGCGTCAACCATGTCGGCAGTGGGATCAAGCAGGCACGTCTTTATGAGAATCTTTCTTGCCCTCCTGCAAGTACTTGTATATCCAGTTTGTTTGTTTTAAGCGGCAATATATTTTCAACTTCATTTCTAACATCTGACGGAAGTAAGTTTATTGGAAGCGAATTATATTCTAGAGTAGTTTTGTCCTTACCTGAGCAACTTCCGCTGTGTTACTCGCAATATCAAGTAACATCCATGGAATGAGCTGATTTTCAGTACTGCAGGCTTCTCAAGCAACAACTTGCGTATGTTTCAATGCTTTCCTTGGATATCATCGATTTCTGAATAAGTTTTTTGTATTACATTCTACAATAGATGTAGATCGGTGCTCAATTGAGAATATTATTACGGCATTTCTCAAATTCAAAAGGTTTTTGCTGAATTTGATGAATTTTACTAAAGTTAGTTTTTAGCTAGTTTGTTTTTCACTCAGTGAAGTTTTTCAAGAACAATAATAAAGACTTTTTAGAAACCTATTCAATTTAATTTACATACATTGTATTTTGTGTGTATTACCAGTTTTCATGGTGGGAGAAAAAGTCTCCTAATCATTCCCAATTTCTGTACTCGCTTATCAATATTTAACACAGGACTACGTGGGCGAGATTCAGGCTGACCAGCTGCGGCGCTACATAGAGATCAAGCAGTCAGACCTACCCTCTGCTGTTGCTGCCAAGAAGACCAAGGAGTTCCGCTGCCCTCCTCGTGAGCAGATGAATGCCATCCTCGCCTTCAAAAACCTGTCTGAGGAAGAGCTGGAGGAGGCGCCCTGTGGGGAGGACCTAAAGAGTAAATTGATCGCTTTCCATGGCCACCTCATGGAGAAGACTAAAATTCCTGGCACCAAAGGGGATGAGGAAGACTCTGAGGTAATTTCACACCGCAAACTCAAATTGCTCTTCTATTTCAACAATTTGTTTGCTCTTTGCTTGGCTACCCTATTTGACATAAATGCAGCTTTAAACTTAATTTTTGATGGAGAGTAAGAGTCCAGCCTGTTTTTCTCGGTTAGACATTTTGTTATGTATCAGTTACTTTTGACGTCCACAATAGTTGTGGCTGATTCCACATATTTAACTCTAGGCTACTCATTAGTTTACGAAGCTAAATTCTTTTAATCGTTATATTTCCTACTAGCTTTTATGATCGAAAAGTGCAGAATAGTAGTGTGTTGTTTCGAGTCTTACCTCTCTATGGCACTTCAAGTTGTTAAGTTTAGGATCAATACATGGAATGAATTTCATTAATTATTAACAAAGTTGTTTCGCGCACTGTTGCAGGATGCAGCAAAATCGAAGCAGAAGGGCATAATGTCCAGAATGTTAGACTTCCTACGAGCAGCCAAGGAAGAAGAGGTGGCCGCTATAGAGGAGGCGGCGGAGAGCAACGACCCTGCGGACAAGTTCAAGAAGGTGCTTGTGAACACGATCGTGCGCTGGGCCAGCGAGAGCTTCATTGAGAACTCCATCCTCATCAGGGAGATGTTCAGGTGCTTCATTGAAAAAATTTCTCTATTGCCTAGTCCAAGAAAAAATTTCTCTATTGCCTAGTCCAAGAAAAAATTTCTCTATTGCCTAGTCCAAGAAAAAATTTCTCTATTGCCTAGTCCGAGAAAAAATTTCTCTATTGCCTAGTCCAAGAAAAAATTTCTCTATTGCCTAGTCCGAGAAAAAATTTCTCTATTGCCGGGTCCAAATAACTACTTTATTTCTGATGCAAATAATCTCTTTTCAGCGCATTCAAATACTTATTGCCCCTTTTAAATTATTAATTCATGACGTCGTCGAATCAACTACTTTGCGAGTTTTACCTTATCCAGATTACTAGTTCATCATCTTTTGTGTAATTTGACTGATCGACCTGCCTTCAATAGGGAGAGAAATAATACGTTTGAATAAATATATGAGCATTTGTGCCCAAGAGTTGTGAATGCAAACGGAACAAACCGACACTGGTGAAAGTTTCATGATAAATTGTGCATAAACTAATCTATAAATGATCTCTTTGCGAGACGTATTGCACTCAATATTAGTGACAGTTGGAAGAGCTTATTGTAATGTGTAAATAACTTTTTTTGATAAGCCTGCATAGACCTAATCACCTGAACATTCGTATTTCAGTTTCTTCCTAGTACTCTCTTAGATTGTTTTGTTTGTCGTATTGCAGTTTGCTGCTACGGCAGTACAACGCGGTGGGCGAGCTGATGCTGGCGCTGGCGAAGACCTACGCCATCAGCAGTATGACGAAGCGTGACGTTACGTTCATGTGGCAGTGCCTCAGCAAGATCAGGGCACTGCTTCCCGTCCAGATGTCTCAAGAAGAGGAGGAGCTCATGCGACAGCTGCTCTGGTCAGTTGCCGCTCTATACTCCTCCATGCGAGCTGTTGCTTCATGCTCAATTGGTTGAACTTGAGAGTTGAGGCTGAACTTTATGAGTCAAGTAGTGGCTAATTTGACGTCTGGAATTGAGAAATACATTTTAAGTTTACAGTGAATGGAGCTTTCAAGCTAAGATATTTAATATACGAGTTGGCTGAGAGTAATACATATCATATGGTCGACAAGTGTCGAAAAAGTATTGATTAACATTATGAAGCTTGGTAGGAAGACTAGAAGAGAAGTGCACCTCTTAGGTGCTGTGATCGAGCCGTTAACCATGCTGAGAGTTAGGGTCTCCACTTCGAAAATGTGTTCAACAGAGATTAAATTTTATAACTGAAGAAACTGTTGAGACTAAGCCTTTTTCTTGTATTGCAAAACAGTAGATGAAAAAAGTGTATTTTTACTTAGAATAGGTAGGATCCAGTCACAGTTTTTAGACGATGCATCTCACTCGAGTTTTAAAAATTTAAAAAGAACTTTTATGAACCACTTTTCTTGATTAATAAGCTGAGGTAAAAAGTTGTTTCAAATCGAATGTTGTGTGAATATTAAATTTGGCTGAGGTTATTTTTTTAGTTATTTCTATTAGAACTTCTCAATGAAATTTTTACAACATAAATACGATAATTTGGAAAGCTCCAGGTTTTACCAACTTGACCGTAAAATTAGAATAAATTTAAAAACATTGGTAGTGAATTTTTTCATCGGGTTGTATTAATTGCAGGGCTTGTGCAGCGAGTGAAAAGCACATTTCATCATTAGTGATCCATATTCCGTCGTGCTGTAGCCGATTAATAAATATTGTTCATTTTGACCACCTAAATAGTGGCAGTAACAGTGCTCACTTCTCGTGGGAGCATCGATTGCTTCTTGGGAACAGAAAAATATTTATCGTCTATCCGATCTCAGAACGAAAACCAACTAGACATACATGTACGTATATGAGTCTCATAAATACTTGTGAAACAAACATTGAGTTATTTATATGCATACTTTTTAACATTCAAGAATATTCGAGCTCCGTAGCTTTTTCTGAAAATTAAAATTGTATTTTTTCCAACAATCCCAGTTTCAATCCTCAAATGAAATCTAGTACGAAATTCTCAGCTATCGGTATAATGCATTTGCACTATGATGTAGTACATTCTGTTCGTTTGTTGCAGGCGCCTGGTGAACAACCACATCTTCTTCCAGCACCCTGACCTGATCCGTATCCTACGCGTACACGAGAACGTAATGGCAGTCATGATGAATACGCTGGGGCGCCGCGCGCAAGCGCAGAATGAGACCCAGGTGGCTGAGGGTGCTGCTGCTGCTACTGAGGTTGTGGGGCTACCTAAGGAGAAAGAAAAGGTGTGTGCGTGGGCGAGTAATTTTTGAGTTGTATACCGTAAAAAGCGATTTTGCTTCTGTATATGTACATTTAGCTTACAGAATCGAACTTGGTATCTCAAGTCTTACAATTACTACACATACCCGACCCGCTTTGTGCTGCTTTGAAATACAAAGATTCGTGCTCATTGGAATTTCTTCAGCATTCATATGCTGTGAGACACAACAAACCATTTATGCTAAGACCAGGTTTGTTGAATGATATTAGCTCACAAATAGCTTTTCTGTGTGCTGAAATACAAATAGTAAAGGAGCCTCTAAACAATTCTTTTCATTGTGTTTGGCACGAGGTTGAAAGTATTTTATGTTGTGGTGGCCAGAACATGTCATTTTATTACACTATTTCATGAGTCAGATAAATTTTTGTCCTATCTCTATACTAATTGGCGAGGAGAATTTTAATACACATGAGACATTGCGGGATACTAAAACTCTTCTGAACGTTGATACCAATGGATTGAGTGACAGGGGTGAAATCACTGCCACGCTGGAGTATTTTCCTTACTTCTATTTATGACATATATAAATAGTGTCTCGCTTTAGGACTGAAAGTGATGACTCCTCATCTATTTTTCCAGGACACGTCTCACGAAATGGTGGTCGCATGCTGCAAGTTTCTGTGCTACTTTTGCCGCACGTCACGGCAGAACCAAAAGGCCATGTTCGACCACCTTCCTTTTTTGCTCGAAAACAGCAACATTTTGCTGTCACGCCCCTCTCTACAAGGCACCACTCCCCTTGATGTCGCTTACTCCTCCCTAATGGATAATACAGAACTTGCTCTCGCTCTCAGGTGGGAAGTAGCTCTGAAATTCTGCTTGTTGCTTTGATACATTAATTAGAGATTTTCTTCTACGTACGGACAAGTTTTGAAGACTTTAAACATACTTCATGCAACCACGTTAAATGACAATTGTTAAACTCAAAATACATATTAATGAGCTGATGCCCTACATAAATTCCATGCCACATTAACATGGGGTGTGATACATTTCCTGTGCATCTCTGTACTAAACCTTCACGTACTAGACTTAACCTTTATCACGCTCATCGAAACACCCCTACGAGTCTATACTTCAAGCTACAGCACAGAGGAAGGGGATTTTGCTTGGAACATCATCACTACTTTTAAGATCTTAACATTAAGAATTGAAAATCAAATACATTGTCTCTGTATATATGATTTTAAAGACAATTTATAATTTCTTTCTTTCTTTCTTTCTTTCTATAATTACTAAAACTAAAGTTTTGGATGCCAACAGATAAAGTGCAGTATTTTAATGATATTCGTACGTATAACTAGACTAGTACAGCTGTCGTTGAATTTCTCTTTGCTGACATATCGGGAAACGAAAGCTTGGTACATGTGATAGAAAATCTTTGTGCTGTACCCTCTATTTCAAAATTAATCACAAGATTTTCGTTCATTTCATAGAACTGAAAGCTGTTTTTTTACCTTATCTCTGATTGCAATGTATGCTCATTTATTTGAAATCAACCTTCTTACGTGGTGTTTTTTACACTGATATTGAAATTTTGCTACTAAAAGTAAATGCTGATGATATGGGGGACTAAATTACAAATTGTGTAACTCAGAACTTCCTAAAACACTTTATTATGGTATTATACTACAGCTGTCTATTTTGCTTCCTTACGTGCACGTAACAATATTGAAATTATACGAATAATGGAACGGCAACATTCGTTTCAATAACGGATGTAGTGGATAAACTATGAATATAATAATAATAATAATAATAATCGTTTCAGTGATATTCATGGCATATGATATTCCAGAGAACACCATCTCGAGAAGATCGCCGTGTATCTGTCGCGGTGTGGTCTGCAGAGCAACAGCGAGCTCGTCGAGAAAGGCTACCCTGACTTAGGTTGGGACCCTGTCGAGGGTGAACGCTACCTGGATTTCCTCAGGTTCTGCGTCTGGGTCGGAGGTAAGTTTTACGTTGAACCATCTTTGATATTACATACTTCTGAATATTCTTTCTAGTTTGGTTGTCTGAGCCTCTTAAAGTTTTTGATGGATTTACTGATGGTCTCCGGTACGCACTTGCTCGGCTTGATATTGACTGATCCAGTTTGGATTACCACCGCACATTCAACTGGAGTACTGTGGTTGGGGGTCTATGGTTGGGTTATTTTTCTAGTTAGGTGTATTATTTTTTCTTCTGCGTCGTCGTAATAGCCGAAGTTTGTGATCTGCTATCACTCTTTTACATTTCTGTCTTAATATTTAATGCAAACTCATGTTTATCAGAACAACACATTTGTTCAAGGGGGTGTAGACAAAACTTGTAGTGGCTAAGCAATTGACAAAATAAAGCCCGGCCATATTTTCACCAAATACTCAATTCTGCGGTGTTAGACGATGTATAACTTACAGCTCCGAAAAATATTCTTGAATCTATGCGGTGATTAATATTTGATGAGCATTAGGGTTTTATTAGCTGATCCTTACAATAATGTTTGTAGCGTTTATTTATACTTACCTTACACAATGACTGCATAACCCTGCTTGACGGTTGCATTGAGCTACTTTTGGAACTACCGACATTTAGTCGAAAGATGTACGCCTGTTATTGCCAGTGTTTAGTTTCATTTAGCTTCTTAACAGAACATGGACTGTTTTCCAGTCGCAAGTTTCTATGCTTCCTTCATTATGCACTTTCTAAATGCATTAAAAGTGCAGGAGTGCTATAATTGGGGTCTGAAACGTAGTAAAAATTTTCATTGTAGTTTTAAGAGGTTCTTCGTTATCGAGTGATTCACCCGTTGTTTTATGTATAGGAGTTTTTAAAACTAAATTTTTTCTTCGAAAGACATCCAACTATTTAGAGTGTCTGAGATTTTTATTCGTTTCGTCCTGTTGGGCAAGTGTGAGTTACTACGGTCGTGTAACAGTTGCGTGCACACGATACCAACTCTGACCCACTAGTTCCCGGGTTCCAGTCCTGCTGAGCTGAAGAAGATCTCCTGTTGACTCTGTGCAATTTTTGGTCGTATAAAAAGGCGAGAAAATTCATAACATCCTCTCAGGAATGAATCTCACAGTAACGAACAATAATTTTTCAACGATAAGGAATTATAAGTATGGATAAATTTACATTTTTAAACACTGAGAATTTTTTGAGGCTTTACAGTTGCTCATTTCCTTCAGTGACTGGACGATGATTTTGTTTTCATAATTCTTCCGTAAACCTTGACCATTGGAATGATAACTAGTTATTTTCTTGTAGATTAGGAGTAGGGAAATATCGATGTATATGCCATGTTGTATCAGTACATGTACAGGTTCCAAAATGGTCGTATCCCATGAAATGGGTTCGTTAGTATTTGCAATGAGTGCTTGACATTTTTTATCGCCTTTAAGTACAACTTTTAACGACCAGCCCACCGTCTAGACTAGATGATTGCAGTCCTTGTGCAATAGCACAGACGTATTCAAATTTACCTTAAATCAACTTATATTATGTATTTATAAAAAATTTTGTATATAAAGTGTATATCTTGCTCGACGTTTAATGATTTCTGCTGTAAATGCTTGTACTCTAGTTAGATAATTCAAATTTTTCCTGTAAAAATTCCTTCAAGTCCAAGTTCTGATTACCTGTATCGCGCGACTGTTCATTTTAAACTTAACCGTACGTTTTTTCTTGGTTAGTTTCTAGTGTTAAATCCTAGTTTCAAATTACCTAAATTCTTGTCCTTGACGACCAATGAGCAACCAATAGCTAATTTCACGTGTCTGAGATGTGACTGTGCAGAGCAGAGAAAGTACATAGAACTGAAAAGCCTAATCTTGGGATCAGTATCTGAGGATTGTCTACTTCCTGACACATTCAGATTTTAATAAATGTGATGCCTTATGCAATAAAACTATGTGAAAGGTATCCTATATCATCGATAAATTGTGGTAAGGGCTAAAGGTTACTTGTCATGGAAGTATAAATTTCTTCAGTTGCTGAGCTGTGAGAGGAATGCTGTCCTAGTCAATGCTGCTCACAGCGTGCTTCGTGAAGACAACCTATGACAGCTAAATTTCTGATCAGAAATGTAAAAACACATTAGAGTCCCTGTGTTTTAAAGCCTGGCTAGGTGCAGGATTAGCATAATCTCAGAAAATAGTTTTTGTCGAAAACGATCCTATAAATTTAAAAAGTGTTTAATTTTGTAGGGGAAAGTATAATTTTTTATAAATTGGATGGAGGATATGAAAATTTAAAGAATCCCATTGAACATGAGTGCCCTCTCCTCTGCATGATGATCACGGCTCTTTGAGATGTCTTTGTAAATAACAGTGTCATGTCTACGTTATGAACTTCATTACTGCCTAGTCTTCCATTATGAATTCCGCGACCTTCATTCGTGCCTTCAATATAGTTCTGTTCAATAGAATTTCTCCTTACCGTAGAACTCCAGGTTTCTTGGTTTATCTTCAGTGAAGTCACTTTTATATACTTAACTGTGTATTCGCCGGGACGTACATCAGGTTTTCTGGATACACTAATCCAGGTGAACATAATGTGGAGATTACTTTCCCAGGCTGTTCAATATTTTTGGCCTAGGCTGTTCTCTCTATTCTTTATCAAGAAACCTTTTCCATTTAACGCTCAAAAATCTTGTCCAGCAACATTCATATACGTCTATTGCCCTCGAAATGTTTCAAACATTCACATTCTCTTTTCTCTGATTTCGTTTGAACTATTTTCACGATTTCTGTTGTGGTAAAATATTTAAGTTTCGCTGTTTGTTCCTCTGATATCTTATGTCATGAACAATTTTTTTACAATGTGTTGTCTAACAATGTCCTTCTGTCTCGTATCTCCATCGACTCTGTTCTCGCTCTACTTCTTTGTCACTTGTTTTTTAATATAAATTTCCTACCCCACATCTCCTTGCATTACATCATTGACGACGGGCGCCTATTCTTCTTCGCACTATGCTGAACTATGTTGTCTTTTATCTGGTAGATCTGAACTTTATCTGATTTTATTTGGCAGGTCTTTTTATGCACTTTAGTCCTGCTAAAGGTTCATTTCACGTCAGTAATTTCGTCCTGTCCGTGTATCAGGACTTTTCATTGTGCAATGGCATATCAATGTGCCTTCTGTTTCATATTGTACAGTGGTTCTCTTGAGTTTCATATCCCCCATTATAACATGGTTTTCCATTGTATCATGACAACCTCAATCTCTCATGTCCTCCCGATGTACTACATCATTTCTCATCCTCCATTCATAACTCCCTTCTTCATTTCTCTACATCTTTCCTCTTTACCTGTTTCTCTTCCACCTTTCTGACCTCCAATCTTCTTTACTGTATCTTTCTCTGCTCTCCTTCGTGAGCAATTGTTGTAATCCCTTTCATCGTATTTCTTCTTTGTGCTTCCCACGCCCTGTTTTCCTTTTGGTACCTCTTGCATACCGGCCATTCCTTTTGCCTCTTTCATGTCCCTGTTACCTTCTTCACGTCCTTCTTGCCTCCCTCACGTCCTTCTTGCCTCCCTCACGTCCTTCTTGCCTCCCTCACGTCCTTCTTGCCTCCCTCACGTC
>VCRD01000109.1:228758-265885 GCA_006783055.1 Trinorchestia longiramus
CCCCCCTCACTGCTTCTCATTGCCCCCTCATCCCCTTTTACTGTACATCACTGCTTCCTGTCCCTCTTCACTACCTTTCACTACCCTACGACTCCCCCTCCTCCGTGCCACGTGATTGGTGCCGTCGTTGTCCGCAGGTCTGAGCAGAGACCAGGAAGTGCAAGGTACTGCGTCTCCACGTCCTTGCTGCCCTCCATGCTCCTCTCAGTGTTCTACTTTCTGTTCTTTTTGCTGTATGACTCTTTCTACCATTCTATTCTGTGATTCTACTATTCTACTGGATGATTCAGCTCATGCTCCCCACTTGTATACATTATTACGTGTGTATCGCTTACTACCTTCTGCAGATCTCTCTTCTTGTGTCCAGTATTTTGTGTTATTTTCCCTCTATTTCACAGGATTCCTGCATTGATAAATCTACATCTGGATGATGTTTACCTACATTTACGAACTGCTTACCCTGACAGCCACAAGATTTATCTACACGTTCCTCATTGAAATCTTTGGTGCATGCTCCTCTTCACATTCCTCCGGGCAATCGAGCACAATTTGTTGCATCGCATAAGAGATTTTAAAATTCTGAAAGATCTCGTGGGATACATGCCGGTTGTGGTTGTGGATTTTTAGAATCGAAGTCCCTTACCCATATGACGATGAGTTATATGAATAAAATTTTACATCCTGTTTAGGCAAAATAAGATGACTTCTCTGGTAAATACACACACATCCGGTACTTTTACTTGAATTGTCAGTGATTGGCTACTGTTGTAGTGTACTCTTCCCGAAACTAATTGTGAATAATTCTAATGCTTGATAGCTCAGTGAAGAGCGCGTAAACAGTTCTAAAGTACTGACCCAATACTTTTATCCGGTAGTGAAGCTTGAATGCAAGACGGCTATAGTAATGTTCAGAAGATGAAAACATTCGATGACTATCTGTGCTGGTCATAGTTCGTAAAACGAATCACGAACCGATAGTAATGGAACAGATGAGAGATCATTATAAACAACAACGCTGCTTACAGCAAGAGTGTATGCTCATTTTTCGTACTGTGGATGTGCAGCCATTGTGGTGTGTAGAGCACTGCACCCTCATGCTTGACTCTTAACAGCCCTTTGCACGTGAAGCATAGCTCCGCTTGGAAATAATATTAAACACGAGACAGTCAACGTAATACTTACCGATGTGCATTGGTGAAGGTTTTCTTTCATATTCTAAGATTGTAAATTTCATGTTGCAATTATTGCATCATTCCCTTGCATTAAACTTCCTTCAGCGCTCCATATAAATGATAACTACTCCTCTGTCAAAATCTTGTTCCATTATAAAAAAGCATGCCTAGATTAATTGTAACTGAATTTAATTTTTTAAACTAATTTCTGCATGTTTTCAATTTTTGCTTGCCCATACCAGTTGTGCTATTATCAGTGGCATCGAAATGCCTTTGACGGTAAAAACTAGACGCCAATACGTCTATCTGTTAGAAGGCAGTGAATGTTATGTGTTCTATGCAAACGATAACTTAAATTTCTGCTTTAACTACGCCCTATTTTCTATAGTTCCACATCTAACGGCTAAACACCCTCCTTTAAATATATGTGCTAATATGACTGCTTTGTCAGTCAGTTATGTTATGCTTCGTCAGTTTGTGCATAACAAGATGCTGTGTTTGTGCAGGGGAAAGCGTGGAGGAGAATGCCAACCTCGTCATCCGTCTGCTGATCAGGAAGCCCGAGTGCCTAGGACCTGCCCTGCGGGGCGAGGGCGAGGGACTGCTCTGTGCCATCATCGATGCCAACAAGGTCAGGCGATGTTGCGTTTCTTTCTTGCTTTCTAGCTTATTTTCTTAAGTTTATCCTAAACTTTTTTCCTTGGTGAAAGAATTCGACAGTCTGGACCTTAAATCAAGTCCCTGTAGCAGCCATCAATTCTGAATTGAGAGGAAATTTTATTCCCTTGTGATGTTCTTGAAGTTGAAAAAAGAGGGACTACTAGAAGTTAGTAAGGTTTGGAAAGTTAGACGTGTAGTTTAACAATTCATAGTTAAAGTTACATAAATTTTGTAGAATTTTCTGCGCAGTGTATGCATCTGTATTGATGTGTAAAAATAGAATTATCACAATTCAGATTTCTTTGACGTTTCCATTTCTACTTCAAAGCTTCAGGCAGTTAATTCAACAGAGACGTGTTTTTTTCGTCCGCTATCACTCGAATTATTTACCCTATCTTCTTTGTAAAGATAACAGCTATAATAAATTGACCTCTCACTATGGTTTCGAAACCAGGATCTTATCAGTAGCCTCTCGTAACTCTGGTAAAGGTTTATAATTAAGTGGTGTAAATACTTAGTTTAGATCCTCTCTTAATGCACCACCAGATGTCGGAGCGTATAGCCATGCAGCGCATGGGTGCTGAGGCGGAAGGTGTGATGGAGCACCCCATGCCTGCTGGAGACGACGATGAGGACTACATCGACACAGGTGCAGCTATCCTTAGCTTCTACTGCACTCTCGTGGACCTAATGGGGCGCTGTGCCCCAGAAGCACAGCTCATCGCACAGGGCAAGAATGACAGCCTCAGGGCCCGGGCCATCTTGAGGTCGCTGGTTCCTCTTGAGGACCTCCAGGGCGTGCTGTCTCTCAGATTCTCCCTGTCAAACGGCACTGACGGAGGTAGTGACATGCCTTCCGGGCTTGTGCCCTCCCACAAGCAGAGCGTGGTACTCTTCCTCGAGAGGGTCTACGGCATGGAAGACAAGGAGCTTTTCTTCAAGCTCCTCGAGGAGGCTTTCTTGCCTGACCTCAGGGCTGCCACCCTCCTGGAGAAGGTCTGTCTGCTACACGCTGTAGCATTTTCTTCTGTATGCTTGCAGCTTACGTGATGTGGATGAACAGCTTGCCGTGGTATATTGCTGAAACCAGTTTGTATTGTGTACTGTTTGCTTGAATTGTGTATTGTTAGCTTGCATTGTTTGTTTGATTTAGGTCTCGTTTGTCGTGTTTAGCCTATTTTTTATTAAGTTCGTTTGATCTATGCAGTTAGTTTTAGTTGTGTAAAGTCAGATCTTAATGGTTTTGTGTTATACGAATGGTCCATTACATCATATATTTTTCGTTCTTACTCTGAAGTATGTATTTTACAGTCAATTATATTACAATTTTACATCGTTTTGTGAGTGAGTATCTTACTTGTAAACTGATCATACATTATCAAATAGTTCGTTCACTATTCGTTTACAGGACATTTTCATGCATGATCAACATGGCTTTCGTAAGCAGTTTCAATTTTTTACTAACACTTAAATTTTTTCGGTGAGACTTTCTTTAATACGTCGCTTTTTCCAGGCGGACGGCACAGAGTCTGAAATGGCTCTAGCGCTCAACCGTTACATCGGCAACTCCATCCTGCCGGCGCTCATCAAACGCTCTAGCTTCTACGCTGAGGCTGAGAGCAACGCACCTTTGCTGGACGCCACGCTGCACACCGTGTACAGGCTCTCCAAGTGCAAGGTGTGTGCAGTCTTCTTTGTTCAGTCATAATTTCCATATTACTGCCATCTTATACTTACTATGTTGTTAAAGTATTAGTGTAGTTGTCAGATTTGTTGGGTTGTTAATATTATTCCAGCATCTATCTTAAGGCTGAAAGTAGCTTTTCTTAAGTAAAACCATTTTTGAATTACATTTATCAGTATTTTATTTGTCTCGTCTACGAAAGTATGGTGTTGTGTTGTCCTTAGGCTTTTCTCATTTATTTAGATCTTTGTTATTTCTGAAAATCGGAGGTCACTTTACTCAAAAGTTGATTCTCTGTAGCAACAAAACATAAAACTAACTAAGAACATATAGTTTCCTTTTACTTTTAAAGTCAGAATATGTACTCAAAAGACTTGTTTGTGTTTAACTTCAACTTATTCAAAAAACAGTTCTCGCGAAGCAATGTACAGACTCAGGTGAAGTTACATTTGTCATGGACTTTTCATGAAGCCTGTGAATGCTGGGCAGATCTTGACGAAGGGCCAGCGCGAGATGGTGTCAGACTTCCTTGTGGCTCTCACACGCGAGATGCAGCCCGCCATGCTGCTGCCGCTCCTGCGCAAGCTCACCATCGACGTGTCCAAGCTCTCCGAGTACACCACCGTCGCCCTCAGGGTCAGGCGCTAGGGACTCGTACCACATGAAGTGCTCTTTAGTCAAGTATTCAAGTATTCTGGTCAAGTGTTTGTTGGTATAAACGGTAGTGATATGTTGTGTTTTGTAGAAAATTTATTCGATTTCTTGAATGGAGCGCAGCGAAAACAATTTGAATTAAGAAGAAAGGACTCAGTGTATCTCGATATTCTGTAGTAGCTGGGAATTGCAATCTTACGTCCAATTCCTCCTTGACGAGCTCGTGTCAACGATGCTGAAATGGTAAATATTAGTCACGATAGAGTCAGACACACTGAGAACAGTGGGTCTTGAGGCAGGAACATAAGTCTTTTTGACTAATTTCACCCCTAACTATTAGGGGGTAGAAAGTGTAAAAATTCAACAAACTATTCACGATAATTTCTGAGTGAAGTTAATTGTTAGATTTATTATTATATTTCATTATCTTGATCTTTATTTTCTACATTTTTGTCGCCTAGGATATAGAGTTATCGTCTGGTCCTTGTTCATATGATCATTAGAAAACTAACTTGAATTCGACTCCTGTATTTAAGCTATGCTGTCAACTTTAATTAACTTAAACTTGTGATGTGACAATGCCTTCAATTTGTGGTAGGGGGCATTTGCCACTGCCATTTGGAATCACTTACTAGTTTCAGATTTCTATTTCTCAATTACTAGAAAGAAATTGCATTGGGGCGTCGGTATTAACGTTGCCGTTGTCCGTCCAGCTACTGACGCTGCACTACGAGAGGTGTGGGAAGTACTACGGAGCGTCGGCAGCTACACCTGGCACGGCCACGGAGGAAGAGAAGCGTCTCACCATGATGCTCTTCACCAACATCTTCCAGTCTCTCTCCAAGATGGAGTATGACCCGGAGCTTTTTGGCAAGGTCAGGAACGCTCGTCTCACATAGACTTAACAACAATGCCTTTAATCTCCGTTTTTTAATGCAATTTTTTGAACAATTTACAGTTGGTTTTTTTTCGTGAAATAATCGTTTATATTACCTCAAACTACAAAATCAGAAATTATACTGTCTGAATTAATTTCTTAAATAATTTCTATGTCTGGATAAAATTTGTCAATATTAGAAAACTTCACGATTGTTCTTATAGCTTCTATCTGTTGCTATAGTTCCGACCTGTTTCTATAACTCCTACCTGTTCCAATAGTTTCTTAAAACGAGCCGACTATACATAGTTCCGTGCTTTATGAGGAAGAAACACCAAACGAAGATTTTCAATATTTTTCGTTCAACTTCAAGGAACCCCATCAGTTTATTTTATTAGTATAGCTGAAACCCTGTATTTTAACTTTTGATATATCATCTGACAGCGAATACACCGTTGTGTGATATACTTGCATCGAATACAATAGAATTTTTTGCCCATGTTGCCCTGTGTTAACAGGCATTGCCGTGCTTGTCTGGGATTGGCTGTGCGTTGCCCCCCGACTACTCGCTCACCATGGGCTACGAGGATGAGCTTTACAACACCTCGTCCACCGCGGAGGGCCCCTACAACCCCATGCCCATCGACATATCTGCGTGAGAAAGCCTTCTTTTTCACTTTACTCAACATTAGTCAAAGCGAGACTATGTATATTCGGACATATGATATTAGTTGATATTATAATACGAAGTGGTACAATAATAACTTGATAATGTAGTAGCATGCGAAGTTGATGAGCGTAAAATACGTGTGTTGGTGCAGGGTGGAGCTGGACCAGGACATCACGGATCTGGTGCACAAGTTCAGTGAACACTACCACGATGCCTGGGCTGCACGTAAGCAGGAGAATGGCTGGACCTATGCCGAGACTCGGAATGATGAGGAGAGGAAACACCCTAGACTCAAGCCCTACGGCATGCTTTCCGACTATGTGAGCAAAGGCCTCTCTACTATTGCACTTGGCGTCTTTACGGCTATAGTTTCCTTTGAATTTGAAACTTTTGTGATATTTTTGTCTGAGTTCAATCTGAAATTTTAATAGTTGGAGAACTGAGTCCTAACGAGTTTTCGCCAGAGTAGTTGTGATTATTGGCTCTGAGGAAACTAGATTATTTATTTAACGAAATGAAAGAAGAGTTTTTAATACAAAATGTAGATTATTCTAGGTCTCTTTCCTGCATTGCTACGTACAGGTATATTACAACAAGTTGCTCTATGAATTTCTAAAAAATTTGAATGCTGTATTATACATGTATTAGGATTATCATACCTATAAAATTTTCTCTATATACAGGAGTGCGAGCGCTACCGAGAACCCGTGCGTCACGCCCTAAAGGCGCTGCTGTCGCTCAAGTGGTGCATCGAGTACGAGAGCAGCGACGGCGGCACAGGCCGAGATATGATCCACTCCAGTGATTCTGTGAGTGCTTCTTCTCTGGCCTTTTCTAGCTTTAGTCCACTGCCACCTCTCCTGCTCCATCGGTAGTTCAAACAAATGGTGTAAATACACCGCACATTCTTATGTGCTCACCCGATTTCTGTACGGGGTTTTGGACTTGTCAGTCTCCCCTTCGTGAATAGAATAGAATAGAATAGAATGAGGCTATAGGAACGAACCTTCTGGTCCATTCTTGGGTCGGATAATTACTTCGATAATTATACGGTTGTTTTACCCAAGTCCCATGCCGTATTTCTAGCCGCGTCAACCATGATGGTGTGAGGCCTCTGAATCAAACTAAGATTGCCTTTAACACCGTGTATCACTGCTAAGATCACTGCTATGGTGGTTGACCAAAAATATACGTTAGTAATAATTTAGCATGGTCAGTCTTCCAACTTGAGTTCTGCTACATCGGTAATTCAAACAAACATATTCTTGTACACCCTAGTTGTTAGCTAAAGCAAAAGTGTGGATACGTCACACTATTTGTAGAGTCTGTCACACGCGCTTATGTAGACTTACTGCAGTCACCTGACAGATTTACTGTATTTGTGTGGCCGTTGTGGTAAAATCTCTAGTATCTATCAGTGCGGCTGAGGCATTCTTCTCACAGGACGACCCGCAAACTCATTTTTGAAGTGACCACAACTACTCTGCTTTGTAAAACTCAGTTTAGTTCCTGGTACATTATGGCCGAGGTAGAACAAGCACCCACAGAACACAGGAATTTTCACCGTATTTGGTCATTAAGTCATTTCAAGTACTCAATTACGATGGGAAAGTGCTTTTGTCTATACGTGATTTAAGATTATTTTATCAAAGGACCAAAACCCTCATACCGTTAACAGTAATATCAGTAGTCTACTTTCATTGCATATGTTAAGTCATATTTCTAGCAGCAGAAAAACGTGAAATTGAAACATCATTTCCTTTACATTGCTTTGTAATTAACATGAATGTATGATTTTCTCTTGTGTGTTTGCATACCTGATAATAATGCGCGTGTATACCTGTAATTTACGTGGTTAATTATAGTTTCAGTAGTATTTTGAGGGAAACATCTTTAATATGAGATCAGAATGAAAGGCAGACTGTTTCGGTATCATGAATACATTTTCTCATGTATTAACTTCGAAAATGAAAATTATTGGTAACATTTCCGTCAAATTTTTAAACATTCTCTGAAGAGCTGAGGAGTGTGAGATGCGTTCCAGAAATTGTTTTTGAATTTTTATTATTTAATACGTAACTGAAAACTAAGAAAGCCCCGTAGTAAAGGAAAATCAAGCACACGGTACCTTTCGAATTTAAGACGTAAAAAAACTCGCGAATAAATTCAAAACCAGAAGTCCAGGTTTTTATATAGTTTTACTTCGTGTTTCTTGCGGAATGCATGATCAGCGCTGTGTTACAGACGGACATCTACAACTACAATCCAACTCCGGTGGACATGACAAACCTGACGCTGAGCAGAGACATGCAGAACATGGCTGACCGTCTCGCTGAGAACGCCCACGACATCTGGGCCAAGAAGAAGAAGGAGGAGCTCGATGCCTCAGGTGAGTAGCTTTTCTTTTCCTTTCTTCTTCATCTGAATCACCAAAAAATTGTGTTTTGTTGAAAGTTTAATGAGCTATTTAGAATGTCGCAATTAATGTGTTGAATTATTGATTTATTCGGTAGAGCTGTTCGTGTGTGCGTGAGTAACCATGACAAAGAACTAAATACGATGGACTGCTCGATCTCTGTTGTTATAGCAGTGATTCTCAATGTTCCGATAATTGGATGTGATAATTGTCCAAATTTTCCAAAACTTGAAGAAGGCTTTAACATTAGGGGCATATATGCATTGTCTTTAGTTGTTCAATGCAGAATTTCTGTTTCCTCCGAAGGCAAATGTTCATTTTGAACCTGCAAACTATCATTTATAATTTATAACCGCAACCGTTTTCAATGTACATATATTGTTGAAAAAATCATTTTGAATGGTATTACTTTCTACTGATGAAAAGCTCATCTTGAGCAATTAGTTCAAATGAGGTTACACTCCATTCTAAACTTGAACTATACCTCATATGGAAAACTAAATGTCATACATCATGATGCATCTGAATGTCTCTGCATTTTTAATCGTAAATTTATTTATATCAATATTGGAATTATATTTTTGTTGGCTAATTGCTGCTAAAATAATTATTGTTGTTTGTTTGTTTGTTTGTTACTTAGGCTCATATTCGATAAATGATTGTTTTGGTTTCTTTTCCTCTGTGTTCATGTCTTGCCCAGGAATTAAGCCACGTGAGTACAGAGACATGCATGATGTAGGCATCCTGCTAGCAGGCATTCCTGTGTGCCGTGGCGCCATGTTAAGCTGATCTTCAACATCACACCCGTGTTGTATGACATTGTGTAGAAAATGCTGCATATGTAACTGAGGAGGGATCTTGCTCCGTCTTCTTACGTTTTCACATAGCTCAATGGAAATTTAATTGAACAAATGTGCTTGTTTCTTGTCCTTTCCTAAGCCTCGTATGTATAAATTTTTCAAGTGGTTGCCTGGTATAGTTTGTTTCACACACTTGATTGAAGATGTATGTATTTCATTCTGATTTTACGATTGTTTTCCAAGTATTTTTATGACTCATGTCTGTCTTGCTGCATGCTCGAGTTTGTTTCTAAGTCTACAACGAGAATTAGATCAATAAATTTGATTTTTCTATTCGTATATTTGTTATATGTTCATGGAAATTAAAAGACACCTAAGTAAGGTCATATTTTTTCTACATACGCTTCCACTAAACTTAAACTGGAGGACAAACTAGGTACAATACAATATTTTCATGTGAATTTTACAAGTCGCCAAAGTCGCTTTCTAAAAGATTTTTCTCATGAATAGGGTCGAAAATAGGCCTGTAAGACGAATTGTTAGCGGAAATACTTGTATACGAGTACAGGGAAACTCGTTAACTGCGAGTCCACTGTACTCTGTATTGATACTCCTCCTACCTCAGGTGGCGGGGTGCACCCACAGATGGTCCCTTACGACATGCTGACGGAGAAGGAGAAGAGGAAAGACCGGCTACGCTCTGTGGAGCTAATTAAGTACCTGCAGTTCATGGGGTACAACATGTCCAGGTGCGTCTTTTATCTGAACAGGTGCATCCTGTCTACTTGTTTGGTAGGGAACTTAGCCTATCTTAGATGGAGTTAGGTGTCAAGGTGTACCACCTACAGAATATGTAGAATAGATTAAAATACGATATGGCAGCAGGTTTGGTCCATTTTTGAGCTGCTATTAAAGTCCCATGTCATCTGAAATTATACTGGAGTTCTGTTCATACCTTGAATTAATACTTTATCATAGTTGGGGCGTTTCTTATTAAATATTTGTGAAGGCGATTTCTGAATGTGTTCACAATACCAGCAAAAACACTATTTTCTGGCAGCTGGTTTCAGATTCCAGGAATTTTAACTGAAGTTTAGATTCTGGGATACCATAATGCTTCTTATTACTAGTCTTTGGTCATCATTTCTGGTTCGCACGTTATCGTCTCGGTCACAAACCCTTCCAGAGCAACATCGGTATGTGTTGTTATGCGGTTCAATCGGTACGTGTCTGTGTAATGTTAAAATTTGTTTAGTACGCTATCACGTTGCTTACATATTGGTATATAAGTTTACTACCACGTGTATGATTGGTCGACATGGTGGTACATATGTGGTCCTGCGAGAATTTTTTGTAGTCCAACACAAAGCTACTCACTTCCTTTCACTGTGCTGTCTTGAGCAGCGTTGATGTAATATGCAATACTAACAAGTTACCATTTATCACATGAGGAAGACTACACAAATACTATTTGTAGGAAACATGATATTATACTGAGGTCCAACAATGCAACTCATCCAAGAACTTTCAAATGCACTTGAACTGCTTTTGATTGTACAAAAAGTCACCCGTGGCATTCGTACAAAATTGTCGTCACATTTGCGCTAGAGTGAGTGTTTTGAAACTATGAAATATAATAATTTAGGTTGGAGTACTTTATGATATGTATAGATTAGGTAATCACACTTTATTTCATTTAGAACATTTGAGAGCATTCTGCGAGGCATTACGTGTGATTGCCGTGTTTAGCAGTGCAGTTGTCGCACATTATGTCCAATTTTCATTGCTGCTCGCATATCCAATTGTAGATTGCGTCCATTTTTCATTGTTGCTCGTATGTTTAGTTGTTGCACATTGCGTCCATTTTTCATTGTTGCTCGTATGTTTAGTTGTTGCACATTGCGTCCATTTTTCATTATTGCTCGTATGTTTAGTTGTTGCACATCACGTCTTCATTGCTGCTCGCATGTCAAGTTGTTGCACATCACGTCTTCATTGCTGCTCGCATGTCAAGTTGTTGCACATTATGACCAATCTTCCTTCCCTGCTGCTCGGATGTTCAGAGGTAACGGATCGGGTGAAGACTCCGGTGCTGCAGCGGCTCTGGAACGCCGCTTCGCTTACAGTTTACTGGAGAAGCTCATCGAGTACCTGGACTGCGCTGCTATCAACATGAAGCTCCTCAAGCCCTCCAACAATTTCTCAAGACGTTCATCCTACAAGACTTCAACCAAAGACGTCAAGTTCTTCTCCAAGGTCGTATTACCTCTAATGGAGAAGTACTTCAGGTCAGTGAAATTTATACGTGAGTGGCAGCGTATTTTCTCAATCAACCTACTAGAAAGTGTTTTCCACAATAAATAGAGGACAATTTCAAGTATGAAGTAATTTGCACGGCAAATCTGTCGGAAGATATCAGTGTTAAGTTAGAATTATACACCAACTTAAGCTATGAGTTGCATGCGAATGACTACTCTATTGTGTTTAGCTTTCATTAATTTCTCAATATATTATCGCTTATGATGTAGCTCACATGGCTGATAATGACTCGGATTACTCAAACATGCTTTAAAAAACGCCATAATTTCTTGACGTTTCGGGTCATGTTCAAGTGCCTGAGACTAGAAAGGCAGTGAGCTGCAGTTTTTATTGGGATTTCTATATCTTTCCTACTATGCTTTGTGCCTCACCCTCTGTAGGAACGCAATTACTACCTGCATATTAGACAAAAGCTGCTGTAATGAGATATTATGAAGTGAGATGTTGATGTATCTTATGCTCGCCTCACAGTACAAACCGCAGCTACTTCCTGGCGGTGTCAACTTCGACGAACATGGTAGGTGCTGCCTCCCTCAAGGAGAAAGAGATGGTGGCCACCCTCTTCTGCAAGCTGGCTAACCTCATGCGCCTCAAAATCGCGTGCTTTGGCAGCGACACGCAGGTTACCGTCAAGTGCCTCCAGGTCAGAACACAACCAGTTAACTATTTGAGGAAAGGAATCGTGTGTTTACTAAGTGAGACGTTACACTAGAGACTATGCTGAGGAAAGTAATCGTGTGTTTACTACAGGAGAGGTTATGCTGGGAACTAATCTGAGGAAAGTAATTGTGTGTTTATGGCGTCTGCAAATATCCAGTAAGTTTCAATGGAGATCACTGGGACTGAAAACACTGGCGCGTAAGATCATTTAAGGTCGTTGTGGTCAAGAAGTTATAACATCGTACAATAACAATAATATGGTCGTTTCATGTCCTTTACAAATTACTAGTTAAGAAAGAGTGCACACTGTTGCGTTTCTGGGCCTAATTTTGTTAAGATCCTGTATTCGTTTAATCAAAAAGCTCCTTTAATATCAGATCCGTCGAGTTATTAAAGTGAACGTTTAATTCAATTGAATATTTTTTTTTCATTTATTTACCTCTCTTGCTTATGGTTTTGGTGGCTTAAGTGCGATATTGGCTGACTTGGCAGGAAAAATTTTTTTTACCAGCGACAGGTTGTAAAAATGTGTCGGTCAAACGCATAGTGTCATAATTTTACCTCCTTACTTCAGGAGTTTGAGAGCTGAATACTTTTTCCTTGTATTATTTTTTGTAGATTTTTTTTTCTTATGTATTTTTTCTGTGTATAATTTTTCTGATAAGGTTTCTATCTTCTTGGTCACGTACAAAAACTCTTACTTACGTCACGTGCTCCTGGACGTTCTCCAACGTATGTTCGTTAGAATTTTTCTAACCGATGTAAAAAATAAAAAATAATTATGCAGCAAAATAAAAGTTCAGGTGGTTTATTACAAAGAATGATAAAAATTTAGAAAGCTCATCATAAGAAGAAGTAAAAATTTGAAAATGGATTATTTCATTTCGTCTTTTATATTTTCTATAACATATCAATGTGATGCCAGGTGATGGTGCGCTGCATAGACGCCAAGACTCTAACCAAGAATCTTCCCGAGTTCATCCGCACCTCCATGCTCACGTTCTTCAATAACGCCGCCGTCGATCTGGAGCGCTGCATTCAGTTCCTTCAGGAGGTGTGTCTTGTGTCCCACTCTGTGTTGTTATGAGCTCTGGTATTAGTAAAGACATTTGTGTTCTCTCTGTAAGATTATGTGTTCTTTATGTCACACGTGTTGTGATGAGCTCTGGTGTTAGTAAAGACATTTGTGTTCTCTCTGTAAGATTATGTGTTCTTTATGTCACACGTGTTGTGATGAGCTCTGGTGTTAGTAAAGACATTTGTGTTCTCTCTGTAAGATTATGTGTTCTTTATGTCACACGTGTTGTGATGAGCTCTGGTGTAAGTAAAGAGCTTTGTGTCCCGCTCTCTGCAAGACTATATGTGTTCCTTGTGTGCCACTCGTGGAGTAACGAGCTTTGGTGTTAGTAAAGACTTCTACTGTGTTTTTTTGTTGTTTCTCTTTCTGTGCGTTTCTTCAGTGTCAGGATGGAGATGAGTTTGTTATTATTGAAGAAAATATTCAAACTTTGTATATATTTCTTCCGTTATTTACAGCTTGAATGAAGCTTCAGATTCGTCATTTGTTTGGAATAAAGTTTGGTTACGGAGCGCATTCGGTCGTCCCTGGAGAGGAATTACTTTATTAAGGAAACAGATTTATTCTTTATCTTTTCGTCTCAGGTTTAAAACTGCCTGGCACGGATCACAGGCGGATATTTGTCGTATTGATTAATTTGGGCGAGTTAGTTGTCCCCACTATTAATTTGTTATCGATTGATTATTATGTATTAATTGGATATGATTACTGAATTGATTGTTATGATGGATTGTTATTGATTGTTATGATTGGTATTGATTAATGGTCAGGATTGATTGTTGTAAGTTAGGCTCGACGAAACTTAGTCAAATGACTATCATCATGAATAAAATAAATGTTTGACATTTTAAGGCGTGCAGCGGGTGCCGCCCAACGAGTAACCTTCTTCATAATAAAAAAATTACTGCTGATTGTCAGTTATTGGCATGATGTTTACTTTGAGCGGCGTTGTTCGCTTCAACACTCTGACTTTAGGTGTAGTTTTACAATACTACTTACCACGTGCAGAGCCGCTACGCCTACATCCGTGGCACCCATCTGAAGACGGCGTCCTCCCTCAACTACGTGCAGATGGTGCTCATGCCCGTCCTCACTTCTCTCTTCGACCACACCGCCGTCTACGAGTTTGGCCAGGATCTGCTGCGTGAGTTCTTTACCTTCGTTTGATCTGTTGTGCCAGCATCGTGTGTAGCACTGTCCCAAATTCTGGATTGATAGAAAAATATTCATTCGTTAAGTACAGCTGTCGCTCATTTGAATGTTCATTATTTTGGTGGCTTTGGGTAATCATCGAAAGATATTTTTTCCAGGTGTAATTTAGGAAGAAAACCGTGAGTGCTTTAATGGATTTGGAAGGTTGTTGTTGTGTGATTCATAGATTACTAGGCACACGATATGATACATAGATGTTTCTAGGGATGGATAAAAAAGTACGGAATTGAAGAAATATTTGAATTAATTTTATACTCTCATATCTGAATTCAATGCATCTTCGAAGCTTACTGCGGTGATAGCTTGCCTGTTGTCAGAAATATGTAGCTGTTTTGGTGCCTATAATTGTTACTACACACATATAGCACACTAGTTAAACTCAATCTACCAACAAATATTCTGTTTTATTTGTCGCTCTAATTTGACGATCTATTCTGAGATAATATTTGATGCTTAGTATTCTAATCCTTAACAGCAACTGTAAACCTTGCATTGCAGTGGACGAGATCCAGGTGGCTTGTTACAAAATCCTGGCTGCTCTGTACCAGCTGGGCACAGACCTCACGCTCGACAAGAACAGAAAATTCATCAAAGTAGCGCTGGACCGCAACCGCCCTGCCATCGGCTCCTGTCTAGGCGCCTTTGCTGCCACCTTCCCTGTAGCTTTCCTAGAGCCCATGATGAATAAACAGAACCCCTTCAGCATCCACAACCGCATTGCTGACCAGAGTCTCGAGGCTCAAGGTACGGGCCTTTAATGTGTTTTAATATGAATGGGGAATTTTGGTGTCTCTCTATGAAAATATCCCCTAACTTCTGCCTGTGCCCATCAAACAGCCATGTTTTCCTGCTAGGATTTGATAGTGTGAGCTACTGTTTTTTCAACTTCCACTAATGTAAGCTAACGTGGTGCAATAATACAAGTCTCGTGTGTGCTATGCCATGAGTAGTGATCACAACTTCAACTAAACATAACTTACTGCAACAGGGTATTTTAGTACGAACAGCATACTTATTCTCAGCCACTGAGTCGTTTTTTGTTTGTCACTACGTTTGAACAATTTCAGTTATGCGCAAAAACATTCTCATAAAGATAGTTCATTTGTTTAGACATGCTATAGAGCATTCGTAAGGGCTGGTCGATTTTTTAAGTATTCCCTTAAGTTGAAAATGAAGTTTTTTATATCATAGGATCTCCATCCACATAAATGAATGTCATTGTGAGTAAAATAACAATCTGTCATTTTCCAGCGCGCAAAAGGTACCAACTGATAACTAATTCATTTTATAATGGGAAATGTAACCTCTGTTCAGCAGTTACTAGTATGAAATTGGCTTTGAGCCACGTTGCTTACTATTAGCCTTTTAATTTAGCTGTGGTTTAACAATACTACATAAAGTGTTGTATTTAACTTCATACCTTTGTTACTTCTTTTGAGTCTTTGGATTATTTTCCTTTTCACTCCTCTTTACAAATGGTTGTTTTTCAGTAATTAAGTATTTGTCAGGAAGCCAACGCAATTTTACATTTTGATGAAAAATTTTTGAGTCTTCATCATTGTACTTCGCACGAGTTTGTTCATCAGAAGTTGGTTACGCAATTTCCTAGCAGAAATATTAATGAAAACATAAATGGTCTCATGACCCATTAATTAATTCATACTACTAACAGGACTATTAAATACTTTACAGAGATCATCGTGAAGATGGAGACGGCAATTCCGTCGCTGGAGGTCATCTTGAAGGAGGTGGAGAAGTTCGTAGACGAGGCTATCTCTCACGACCACTCCCCACACATCATCGACATTCTGCTTCCCATGCTTTGCTCTTACCTCCCCAACTGGTGGAACGTCGGCCCCGACAACCTCAACCCTTCAGAAGGGTGAGCCAGAGACTATCTTATTCTGTTCTAAAACTTTTCGATTCGCTAATCGTTTATTTTGTGATTTAAAGATGCAAATATTACCCTTGTTTAATCAAGAGAATAAATTAGTCTTTTTTATCATTCGTTAAATGCCTTCATTCAGCTCATGCAAGGATTTTTTAGAATAATCTGAAATATAGTAGGACCTACCCGTATTCTAAAATTCCCATTTTATGCAAATTCAGTGTCAATTTGGAGAATGCGTAATTTCAAAATATTTGTTGTTCTTTAGCCTTAAACAACAGTGTCGACGCTAGTTATTTTCACTCACTGGCGATTTATTTTTACGTGTTAGGAATCACGTGTCGATGGTGACATGCGAGCCGATGAACACGCTGCTGCGGCTCGTGCTGCGTCTCATCATGAACAATGTGGGGGTAGAGAATGCTCCTTGGATGACGCGCATCGCTGGCTACACTCAGCAGATTATCATCAACTCAAGCGAGGAACTGCTTAGTGAGCCTTACTTGCCCCTAGCTGAGAAGATTCGCAAGCGCACTGAGTTTATGTACGGCAAGGAGGAAAACCTTCGTGGCTTCCTCAAATCCTCGACAGAGGACACGAGCCAAGTGGAGGGGCAGCTGCAGGAAGAGTGGCAGATCTTGGTGCGTGATATCTACGCATTCTACCCACTGCTCATCAAGTATGTCGACCAACAGAGGAATCACTGGCTCAAGAACAACATCGAAGAGGCTGAGGATGTCTATAACCATGTGTCTGTCATCTTCCATGCCTGGTCTAACTCGCAGGTCAGCTCATGCATTAGAAGGAACCCTGTCTGCGTCGCCTTTTCATGTGCTGAATCTACAATATGATATTACTCACGTTGCTACTCACGCTTTTTCTAAAATGTTATTGGCAATAACCTAACCTAGCCTAACCTTCTTTACCAGCAAATCTGAGGGAATATTGTGAGCTTTTCTACACTAAGTCGGCACTGCTAGTTATGTTTGAAGGCATTTTTATTTACGCATAAATTTTCCCTTTTTTTCTCTATCGTAAAGGTTGCCCAAAAATCATTCCGGTGATTTCATGCACTATAGTTTTTACGTTTTTACTTATGTCTTAACTTTGCTCTTCGATGTAAGGAAAGTAACATCAGTGCAAATTCCGTTTGATATATCATATAACATGCAAGAATCGTATTGGTTAACAATTCCATTTTCATTTACGTTTAGTTGTTCGTACACCATTTTATCCAAATTATTAATTACTTATGATCTTCAATATAAAATGTGAATCATTTGTTGGTTTACATATGAACCGAAAAGTGAGCTGTTAGTTTTTATAGTATATTTTTTAATGTGTTACTTGTTCTTTGTTAGCTTTCATCTGTGTGTGTGTGTGTGTGTATGTTTATAGCAAACCCTTTCTTGCAAAATGCTCCCTGTTAGCATTACTTCTGTGGTACGGCTGATTTAGTTCACTAGTGATGCCTGCAAGTCCCCTGCCTCTGTTAGTGCGTGCTCTTGGTTGAACAATATACTTAAGAATTCCTTACCCTATCTCTGGTGTAACAGAACCGCGTGTGGCGTGTGCATAACAGTGCATGGTATAGTATATGTCATAAAACCAGATTTGTTTTACAGTATTTCCGTCGCGAGGAAACCAACTTCATCAGCCAGAACGAGATCGACAACATGACTCTGATCATGCCCACCGCATCCACTAGAAGTCGCAACGCAGTGCTGCCTGAGCCTACTGCCGCTTCAGGCGGCAAAGTGAAGGTAAGGTCGTGTTGTACTTTCTTCTTCATGGGGACGACAACATCACACGAGAAGTTAACACGTTTTACAGATCACCATAGTAAACCTTTCCATCATGTGCATTGCGGTAATTGTTGTGCAGTGCTAGTACTTGTGTATAGTTTGAGTAGCTGTAAGAAAGAGGGTTCATTTTCTCCTATTTCGATGTCAATTCTCATGGGTGTACGACATAAGAAATAACGCTTAATCCACTACAATAACTTGCAACAACAGTACACAAAGCTTAGAAGGTAATCGATTCCGGTACTTTCAGCCTAACACTACGAGGGAAAATTTATGACTGAATGTGGACTTAGTTTTTTTTAGTTGATGTTGACGCAGGTCACTGTGACTCCTCACTGCACACCCGACAGTGCAGGGTGTGGCAGCATAACTTTCTTTTTTCCAAGTGCTTTGCGTTGAAAAAAGGAAAGTTATGTTGCCGCACCCTGTACATCTGAAAGTGAAATAATCATGTATGATACTTCATTTGCTCTTTACTTACGCGATCGAATTACGTTCGTGTTCCATGGAGTCAAGAACGAAAAATTGCCTCTTTGTAGTGAAAAATTGACATTATTTATCAGTGCAAACTTTCGATGTATTTCACAGTATCTCATTGAAATTACATTAACATTAGGCGAAGATAGAGATAGAGATGTGCAAGATAGAGCTGATCCACTCTAATTGTCATAGCTACAATTTCAGTGTTATTTCATCCTCTCAGAGGTATGCTGGGCATGTGCTATAAATAAATTTAACCTTTTTATAATCTCTTCATTGTCCACACATACCTCCATTTTGTATATATTCCAAAAAAATTTTAATATCGAGTTTATCTAGTTTATTTTTTTAGAGTGAAAAACTGATTCTGGTCATGCTCAGAAAAAATTTGTTTCTCTATTGCATGTTTAGTGGTTTACAATTCATTTTGTTATTTCAAAGTTACCTTGCTGGAATATGCAAGGTAATCATTAGTGAAATGAAGCATACATTCATTCAGCCAATTCCTAGCTTGCTTATGTTTTAATCTACAACGGTTCATATTGATATGTTTTTCACGATATTGTTTCGATCACGTTTTAGGAAATTTACCTTTTTTCGTACGTAGTTTACTCTCAAGTGAATCTAGTTCGGATGCACTAGTATATCTGTGCTCGGTACGTTCCAATTGTCAGCTGTTCGTGATTTTCCTTTTTATGAAATACATTACTTTGTCTTACTGTTTATCCTAAAGGCCTGGGTGTTCTATACTCATATCTGTACAGACCATCGCTCTGTCTCGTTCCCTACTGACTCTTACAATACTTTAAATCTTGCTTTTCATAACTGTGAGCTGTCCATGTTTTGGAGTGATGGGCTTCTCATAACTTTGAGCTGTCCATGGTTTGGAGTGATAGGTTTCTCATAACATTGAGCTGTCCATATTTTGGAGTGTTAGGTTTCTCATAACTTTGAGCTGTCCATGTTTTGGAGTGTTAGGTTTCTCATAACTTTGAGCTGTCCATGTTTTGGAGTGTTAGGTTTCTCATAACTTTGAGCTGTCCATGTTTTGGAGTGATAGGCTTGTCATAACTTTGAGCTGTCCATGTTTTGGAGTGATAGGCTTCTCATAACTTTGAGCTGTCCATGGTTTGGAGTGATGGGCTTTTCATAACTTTGAGCTGTCCATGTTTTGGAGTGATGGGCTTCTCATAACTTTGAGCTGTCCATGTTTTGGAGTGATGGGCTTCACATCTGACTTGACTGGAACACTTGTCTCACGAGCGATGAGTTTATGACTCGCATGAATCTCCTCCCTGTTGTACTAATAAACTATGAATTATAATGTCAATGCATGACTCAATTCCGACTACCTATTTTTACCTTTATTTTTTACCTTGAGAGTGCCTTTGATTTAGACTAATACTGAATGAGTATGAGCTTAACCTCGAGAGTTGTAGTCCTGTAAATAAATAAAGATTTAATGAGGCTTCTTGGTGTACCTTGTAGATCAGTAAAATAATGTTGAAAATTCTAGAGCGTTCATCTGTAATAATGTACACGAAGAACAAGATAATAGTACATCCTGTTGAAGAATATGTTTTATTATAATATATAACATTAAAAAACTTGTTAATGCTTAGGAAAAGAATTCCAGACTGACATGATAACGTTTTGAAATTGAATTTTCGAAAAACAAAGCAATAATGCATGAGGTAATAGCCATTATATACAATATTTCATCGCTGTTGGTATTGCACATCTAAATTACGGGAGCTTATTTACTTAATTTCTGCTTATAACTGTTCTGTACGACTGCTATATATAAGTCCTTTAAATAATTTACTTCAGTAAGCTATCGAGATTGTAGATGCTACCAGTAACTGTCACTACCGAGGCTATGTTAGCAGTAACTGTCACTACCGAGGCTTTATGTTAGCAGTAACTGTCACTACCGAGGCTTTATGTTAGCAGTAACTGTCACTACCGAGACTCTATATTAGCAGTAACTGTCACTACCGAGACTCTATATTAGCAGTAACTGTCACTACCCAGGCTCTATATTAGCAGTAACTGTCACTACCCAGGCTCTATATTAGCAGTAACTGTCACTACCCAGGCTCTATATTAGCAGTAACTGTCACTACCCAGGCTCTATGTTAGCAGTAACTGTCACTACCCAGGCTCTATGTTAGCAGTAACTGTCACTACCCAGGCTGTGCTTACAGGATTCTGCAGCTGCAGTGTTCGCTCATTCAGTACAGGTGCAGTTCTCATGTTCTTGTTCTTTCCATCTTGGTTGCTTCATCTCGTGTCCACTGTACTGGTTATGGCCTGTAGAATTAGCAGAGTTCAGCTATCCGTGAAATTTCACTGCTTGAACGCTCCTTTTCCTGAACGCTCCTTTTCCTGAACGCTCCTTTTCCTGAACGCTCCTTTTCCTGAACGCTCCTTTTCCTGAACGCTCCTTTTCCTGAACGCTCCTTTTCCTGGACGCTCCTTTTCCTGGACGCTCCTTTTCCTGGACGCTCCTTTTCCTGGACGCTCCTTTTCTTGAACGCTCCTTTTCTTGAACGCTCCTTTTCTTGAACGCTCCTTTTCTTGAACGCTCCTTTTCTTGAACGCTCCTTTTCTTGAACGCTCCTTTTCTTGAACGCTCCTTTTCTTGAACGCTCTTTTTCTTGAACGTCCGTTTTCCTGAACGCTCTTACCGTATATGGAAACTGGCATTCTAACGCAGTGTAACTTGATGCTTGCTAGGTGACCTGTCAGGCGCAACTGACAGCACACTTGTACAGGTGACCTGTCAGGAGCAACTGACAGTACGCAAGTTGCAAGTTCATATGACCTGTGAAGTGTAACAGGTCGGACTCGTGTAACCTGTCTTATCTAACTGATGGGTTGCTTTTTTAGGTAGCCTGGTCAGGTTGGCTTGAGGGAGCTCATACTCTGTTAACTGAGCAGGTCACTGACAGGCTCAACCCGTCACACCTGATCATAATAAGCACGAGAACTTCATTCCACTCCGCTCTTCTTCTCCCTCCACTCCGCTCTTCTTCACTCTCCACTCCGCTCTTCTTCACTCTCCACTCCGCTCTTCTCCTCCCTCCACTCCTCCCTTCTCTTCCCCCTTCTCTGCTCTTCTCTTCCCTCCACTACACTCTTCCCCTCCCTCCACTTCGCTCTTCTCGTACAAGTTGATATGATGAAAGGCAAAAAACTTGATGACTCGCTATGCTTGGACACAGTACTGTTTGTGCTTGAGGGCTGTAATTTCATGATACGTCATTGTTTGTGTTGCATGAAATTTGTTACAAAAACTCCTTTAATAATATCACTGGGAGAGAAATGGAAGGAGGAATGAGCTTTGGTGGATATTTATTATATTATCAGTTTTGCTTGTGAGGGTAAACTTTTTCTTAACAGAAATTATTGAAAATTTTGCTATAGTTTTCCTAAGTTTGTTGCGTAAACTGAATAGTTCCAGTTTTAATTAAATGTCAAAAATATCTTATCTTAAAGTATGCAAGAAAGTAATTTGTAAGTAATACTGTTCTAAAGAGTATGAATGCACTACAAAGTGATACTACATCTCATAGGTCATAAGTTAATTCCTTTCTATGTGTTTTGAGTTATTTTATTTAAGCTTTTAATTGTGAACCTACATACAAAAGAAGTATTTGCAAAAATTTAATTTTTCCGAGTTATCATTCCTTCAATTAAACACTATCTCGAAGAGCTAAATCCCCTCTCTTGCGAATGTTGTCATCATCGCTGCAGACTACGTAGCTAAACTGAAAACAAGCTCTTGAATTTTGTAGAACAGCATAAAAGTCAGAGCTGATGGAAGGGCAGAACACACTTCATAAAAGTGGTCTAAAAAGGCCAGTGTGCCGAATAGAATTTTGAGTTGTCACTTACGACTAGGTGGAAACTTTTTGTTATGCATGAACTTTAGTGAGGTTCCTTCTATCAGTTATACTAGCAATATAGAAACCTTTCTCTAGTGATTCATGAACAAAACAATATTGCATGACATCACCAATACATTGGACTTGAAATTAGTGTTTTGTTGTTGTCTCCAACGTACAGCATCCTATTACGTAGGCCTCGGTGCAAATACATACTGGTGTTGCGTGCTGTGCCCACCAAGCCACTTCGTCTGCAGGACATCCCCTACTATCTCTGTTTGCTGCTCCTTGTGAACTAGCTGTAGCTTGCGTTCCATGGCCTTGTCTACGGCATGAAAAGTGTCTGCGTGAAGTAACCTCATGTCAAATTCCTTAACTTTATCTGTAGCATGAGAAGTGCCTACTTGAAGTGGCCTCATATCAAGTTCCATAACTTTATCTGTAGCATGAGAAGTGCCTGCTTGAAGTGGCCTCATATCAAGTTCCATAACTTTATCTGTAGCATGAGAAGTGCCTGCTTGAAGTGGCCTCATATCAGGACTTACCACTAGAGTCTAGACCACGGCCGCTAGTCGCTGCTAGTTTTGCCAGTCTCTGTCATCAATATCAGAGTTGTTTCCCGTACGTAGTTCCATTTGTTGCTTAATTCAAACTAGTAGTTATATTGGTGTATCTATAGTTGCATGCTAGCTAAAGCATTACTTTCAGATGTCAGCTGAACATTCGAAGGTATTTATTAGTCGCTCTATTAACGCCATTTTCTAGAATCGACATCCTATAACAGAACCCTGTCAAACGTTGAGGTAGTTGTGGACTTACTGGTATGATTATCAGCTACATTTTATATTCAAAATTTCTCTAGCTTTCTTTCTTCTTTTACTGCTGTGTCCACTGCAATAAAATCGTGATGGCCTCTAGTATACTTACTGGACCGAAGTTTAGGTACGTGGATACTGCGTTGCTCAAATTCCCCTTAAATTAATAATATCTTAAAAATGAGCGATGAATCCTTGCTTATCTAAAGTTTTTGAAACTCGGAAGGCTATAAAATGTAGAAGTTCTTGTTGTATTATAGTTACAGGTGGGGCCAATTTTTCTCGAGTGTTGAGAAATTTTCATACTCCTTGCTTATAAATTTTAGACCACATACATAAGTATTTCTGCTCTCTCTTGAAATTTCTACTCTAAGATGCTTTAGGCTGCAGCTACAAATGTGTTGCAGCTTCGGTGGCGTCGCTCTGTATCTTCTCACCCAGTTATAGCTTCCGTCTGAACACAGTTTATGGATTATGTTGAATAGATTTTTTTTATGATGCTCCTTAGACTTGCTTGAAATCTTGTTGTAGTAATGTTTTTTTTACAATATTTCAAATGTAAAATGATGTACATAAATGGAATGTTTTCTTCTGTTTTTGACAAAAATAAAATTGTTTTCCTTCATTTCACTTTGAATTACATTAGATGATTCCACTTTGCTACTGGCTAGTATTTTTAGTACTAGGGTTCAAGTTTTTGTGCTAAACAGCTATAATTATATTCCCCTCTCTTTTTACTAACTTTTGACGGCTATTTCAAACCTTCCTGATCCTGATTTACTATAATCTTCACATTAATTCCATACACTTCTGAGTACTGTACTGCACTAGGAAGTTATTTATGAATATCATCAACCTGCTGCGAACTTCGAACTGGTTACTCCTTTTGTTTTCTCTCTGTGGTCCTCACCTGAGACGATGCTCTTATTCTTTGTTGTAGTGAAAAGAGACCTCATTTGTCTTAAGTTTCCTCTTTTTCCGGCTTTCTAATGACGCTGGTAGTGCATGCATTGGGTAGTGTACTCTAGGCTCAGTGGCTGGGTCTGTTTATGCTAGCTGCACTAGTGGGGTCTATGTACGCCTACTGCACTAGTGGGGTCTGTGTACGCCTACTGCACTAGTGGGGTCTGTGTACGCCTACTGCACTAGTGGGGTCTGTGTACGCCTACTACACTAGCAGGGTCTGTGTACGCCTACTGCACTAGTAGGGTCTGTGTACGCCTACTGCACTAGTGGGGTCTATGTACGCCTACTGCACTTGTGGGGTCTGTGTACGCTTACTGCACTTGTGGGGTCTGTGTACGCCTACTGCACTAGTAGGGTCTGTGTACGCCTACTGCACTAGCAGGGTCTGTGTACGCCTACTGCACTAGTAAAGTCTGTGTACGCTTACTACACTAGTAGGGTCTGTGTACGCATGTGTCCACAGAAGAAGAAGCGAGCCCGAGACAAGAAGAGGGACAAAGGCAAGGAGCTTGCGTCGTCCCTGATGGTGGCCTGCCTCAAACGTCTGCTACCTGTCGGTCTCAACCTCTTCGCAGGGCGTGAGCAGGAGCTCGTGCAGCACTGCAAGGAGAAGTTCCTCGCGGTCAGTTCTCTACGATGCCTTGGGTGTTTCTCAAGTTCCGTATTTCATGGCTGGATTACTAGGTCCTCTCAAATGCATCGACTTTTGTTTTAGTTCTCTCTGAACTGAATGGAAGCGTCGTGAACTGAACTTTGAATTGGGTATTGTTATTTCAAATAATTTGTGGGACAGGAAGCTGCAGTTTGACCTTCAACCTACGGATTAAATGTAGGTTGAAGGCTAAGATTTGTCTAGCTGTGTCAGTTTATTTTAAGAGCTTGCGACGTAAAGGGTGGTCCCGTGGGGCTAGGAGTCTTTTCTGAAACGAGTCATGGCTTTATTAAAACATTCATTATTTTATGATCCTGTATCATAGATTGCTTTAACATATATTTTTCTGTCGGCTTCAAATTTAGAATCTTGTACTTTTTCTTACGACTCGCGATCGCCATTTCGGCGCCATTGTAGAACATTTTGAGTTAGCCATGATCAGGATCCGTATAAGACTCTTCCTTGTATCTACTATTAACTCTGTACCATGTGTTACACAAGTGTGATGTGTGCGCAGAAAGTGAACGAGACCGAGATTCTCGAGTTCGCCAAGATCCAGCTTACTCTGCCGGACAAGACTGACCCATCTGACGCAATGAACTGGCAACACACGCTCTACTCACAGCTGGGTGGTGGTCGCACGCCACGATCACAGGATATGGAAGATAAGAAGCTCGAGCCCGCCATTGATGATACTGTCGAAAGAATCGTCGCCATGGCCAAAGTGCTCTTTGGACTCCATATTGTGAGTACCGATGAGTAAAAATATACAGAGCAGTAATTTTTTCTTTATAGGTCACGGATTGTAAGTAATTTCTTTTTGAGAAAGATAACGAAGTTTTTTCTCGGTTGGATTTCAGTTAAATCCAAGAGATATAATTGTTAATTTTTATTCTTTTCTTCTCTGTCAACTCTCAAAAAGACAGGAAAATGAGCATTGCAGCGGTTCTTTATTCCAGCTAAAAAATTTATAAACTTTTAAGAACTCTAGTATTTCTAATTCAAGAATATTTGTTAAATAGAATCTTTCACAAAAATAAATTACCTTACAATGTTATTTTAAGAATTTTAATAACACTCAATATTGCTGATTGACATTAATCAGTTGTAGGTATTAAACTTTAAATTTTGTTATTTATAAAACTCTGTGTAATATTTTCTTCTGTGCACGAGCTGCACATTTTAATTCAAACATAGGCACGCAAATTGCATTTTGTTTTGAAATTTCTACACTTAATGAATCAACTGATGGCAAATGAGGTGCTCCGTGCCACAAGTACGAAAACACCACCAGCTAAAAATCCATTTTCTATGGTTCCGAAATCTCACAGCTGAGCTTGATTTTTTGCCCACGTCAACTAAGCGATGTTGTACACATTGATACGTACATGATTAATTATGTTATGGGAAGTTTTATTTGAGAATTCTGTATGGAGATTACTTAAAACTTGTTTTTGGCATCTTCGCCCTTATGGCACGTAATGCCTTAAATATTGCTCTTACAGAATATTCTTTTCTTATTGTAATTCATTAGTGATGAATAATGCATGATAATTTTATTCTTCGCATGTTCGCACGTTTTGTTATCACTACAGTCTTACAGCGTTACTTTTATATTCAATGTATATCTATTGACACTCATCACCTCCTTTCTACAAGACAAGAAGCTTCTTGGTTTAGTCGCCAATACTAGCGGCTAATTTCTGCGAGCTCTATTATTTTTCATGGTGAAAATGGTTACAAGGAGCACCTTTGGTGCTGCATAATAAATCATTATGGTGTAGGGGCATGTGAACGTATTTTTTGTTTCTTCTGTACATCAGACAGTTATTAAGTGTTCCGATACATCTGGTGAAAAAAATCAATTTGGTAGGTACAAAAACTTATACCATCTTCAGCTCATTCGATGTTATTGAAATACAGAATGGGTATGTCTTGCATAATAGATTTCAATACTTCACCGAGAATGCTTGTTTATTATTTACTAAATTCTTTACTAACGCATTCACCGACGTCGTCCAAGTCTTGTTCTGGACAGTTTCACTAAGTGCAAGTCACAGGGTGTCCGTATAGTTACTGTGCAGTAGAACTCAAGAAAAATAATGTTTTTTTTCAATATGCAACTCCTATCAACCTCCAGGATGTGTTCAGTAATGTGCAGCGTCGAGTGCAGAACTGCCTGCAGGCTTCTAGAATCATTTCCAGCATTTGCTGTAGGAGCAATTGCAATATCGTAATTAAAATATCCCTTCTATTTAAACATTACTTCAACCTCATACTACTGCACAGTAACTTTTTGAACGCTCTGTAGAAGCTCTACACAACTGGAGCACAAAACTAGTGCTGTGTGGATGCGCTCTCAAGGGCTCCAGCTGAAACTGCCCTCACTGAATAACAACCCAGCCAAGAACCTCTATAGAGTGCTTGAAAAATCGGCACCGATTGGTTTCGATGTCCGCAGTTCGGCATCGAACAGTACGTAAGCCTGATCGAGATTTTTGATTGGGGAGCTTTTCTTTATGTTGGTGCAGCGAACATATACTAAGTTCTGTTCGTAACTCGTAGAAAGGCTGATAGCCTTCTCAAATAGAATGTGTATCATGGTTCCAGTTCACAAGAGCATGGAAATTAGATACAAGCTTAATTTTCTCTTGTAAAGTTAGCGCTTAAATAGCATAATTAGCACATTTTTTTGAAGAAAGTCATCAACCTAAGAAAATATCACTTCACTTGAGAGTTAGTTTTTAACACGTTGCCTCAGATTGCCTGATTAGTGTAAAACTTCACTTTGTACGCATAGTCACAAGAAGGATCTGAAAAAAATTACAGAACCTAACCTAAGTGGTACACATACGTACCACTTCGGAGTCAACGTGTTAATATGATAAATTGGTTTGCTTCTTTTTGCTCATATCATTTTAAAAATCTAGTTTTCTGGTGACTGAACTTAGAAAGACAAATTAAGTATGAAGTTTCTTGTTCCTACATCAGAACACATTAATCTACTAAGTTTTTTTTCAAACTTCTTCTTATATCACACGCACTGCTTTATTCGTATATTTCTGATGTTCACCATTTATCAAGTTATTCAGCTATTCTTAAACTAGACCCAGTCAAAAATGGGACTGTTATATAATTCGCGTCTGGCCGAGCAAAGAACGCTCGTCACACAGACAAAGGTAATTTAATTGCTAGATGCGTTTGGGGTGAAAGCATGAAATGCACGGCAGCTAGTCTCTACGTCAAGAGCCGCTTGCGATTCATTTAAGCTGTAAGAAAACTGTTCAATTTTTTGATTGGGAGCATGTTGTGTTGACTAAGCATGGCTCACTGGCACGCGCAGATCGACCACCCCCAGCACGAGAAGCAAGTATGGCACTCTTGCGTGTCCATTCAGCGCAAGAGGGCCGTGATTGCATGCTTCCGGCAGACCTCTCTTCATATGATGCCCAGGTACCTGAGTTGCTGTAATGGGTTATTCCTTCCGGTCTGCCACTGCATGCCTCTCCTGTAAACTTAGCCACCCTTCGTTGCTTCTGAGTATGTACTCGATGTTTCGATCGCTGCACATGCAGCTCCCGATTGCGTTGTGGTTGTGATCCTTGTATTTGTTTTATCAATAGTCATTGTTATATCTTCTTTGCTAAGAGATTGTAATTTTATTCCCTGCATCCATCCCGTAAAGGTAAATGTATGTGCTACAACAGGATTTATTTCTAAAGTTTGTGATTGTTCGTATTTTTGTGAAATATTTCCTTTATCCTTGTTCATCTTAGGAGTACTTTCTTGTTGGAATCTAGCACTTGTCCTATCAATAATTCTCTGATATTCCAGGTATTTTTTTTTAAAAGCTTGTGACTATCATGAGTTATTCTGCACGTCCCGTAATTTCATGGAATACTTTTCTCAATACGAAAAGGCTCACATGTGGTCAAGCCAACTACAGATGTATCAGCCCACTTATCTTTGTGTAACTTGTGTATATTACGACCTCGTTCATGCTGTGCAGTCCTAATTCTCCCTGGCCCAATTTCAAGTCATCAATGAATGGTACTAGAATTTATAGTTATTCTGCATATTGAATTTCTCCTTTACATAACCGCATACTGCAAAATCCAAGTGCGGTAGGGAAAAGCGTGGCAGCCCTCAGCAATCATACATACAAACCTACACTAAGCTTGTGGTTATGCAGTACCTAGAGCCACTTACAATAAATATTTTTGTATTGTGCTCGAAGAACAAGAGCCATGCACCATCAAGTGTAGAAGCCAGTCTTGCAACCATCAGTCTGAGGCATAAGATTTCATGTTCATCTGCATTGATTTTTTATTTCTTTACTTCTCTACTATTTCTTTTTTGTTCTTATTACTTTTTCACTATGCTTTTGTATATAAATGCAATTTTCTGTACATTTCGATCGCTTCAATATTCCCGCACAAGACAACTTGTATCCATATTCGCAACGACAAATTTTGAATGTCGCTTTTAAAAAAGTCCTAATAGATGTTTTCGGATTCGTCTTGTCTCACTGTTTTATAAATGAGACTTAACTTCACAAAATCCTTTAGGAAGCAGGACTTTTGTATTGATTTTTCGCACTGATTTTCCGCAGACTGTTTGCCTTTTTAGAAAAAATGGAAGCGTGCATTATTTAAATACTGCAGAATTTTTTCACCTTTTATTCTCTTAATTTTTTCCTCTGGAGACTGACGGTACCTCGTAGTACCTCTACTACTAACCGTCGTGTTCACAGCAAACGAAGTTAACTTTGCGTTCTGTGAATACAACGGTAGCCAGAGTTGCAGGCTCCAAATGGTTAAAAACGTTTTTTTTTGTAAAATTAGAACTATCCACTTATCGGCACACTTTTTCAATTATTATTTGAAGGATATTTTATAAGCAATGTGATTTTGTCTTGTACGTTTTAGTCTTGTACAGTTAGGTCAATTGATCAACACCGTTACTTACTAACTTCACTAACGTACGTGTGGCACCAAGTTCAGCAACTGCGAGGGATAACCCGTGTTGTTTCCCTCTTTTTTGAAGGAATTTTGCATCGCTGAAATTTTGAAAGCCTCGACGGGACCGCCTTCCCAAAAGTTGCTGGCCCCCCACCCACCGATCTGAGTGTTGCGTGAAATAATTTCACTCTCTTGCGATCTGAGTGTTTATGCTGAGTGAAAACTGCCTTGTACGTTCTGCAGCAGCCCCGTGTTTTCACAAGCTACTTTTCCTTAGTTTCTCAGACTGTGCCTGCTTAACTGAATGATAACTCGCTCTTTTTACTTAAAACATCTATCACCGAGCACATATTCCTCTAGGGATGCTTATCCAGCCCTGTTTGAAAACTAGATAAAATTGTCAATCTAGTGTTCTCTACAGGTAGTTGTCATAGTGGGGTCACTTGTCGATTAATTCACAAGTCTCATTTGACTTGGGGTTCCTTCAAGCATCGCGACTAATGCATCCCTCACAGAATGTGCCTCATTGATATTTAACAGAAATGACTTCTTTTCAAGCGCTCAAGCGTAACAGCGTGGCTTGGACTAATTTCCTCAACTCTGTTGTTGAACTCAGTACGCATCTATTCGACCCATCCGAGTGATCCTGTTTTCTAATTGTTAATTTTGCACTAACTCCCGGTGGCCTCAGGCCTGCACGCCTCCCGTCACTGGATCTGGATGGAAGAAGATTTTATCTTTCGCTCGAAAACGAGCGGCCATTGCTTGTCTACGGTCCGTGCCCTTCTATAACGTGTGCAGGTGAGGTCTTCTGCACGCGCTCCTTCAACTTTTGCTTCGGTGTTTCCTCATTTGGGCTTGTGGTTTCTAGTCATCTGGGATCTTCGGCATCTTTGTTTTTGTCCTGAAATATTTCCTTATCCAAGTATTAATTTACCTGCATGGTATCCTCCTTTCGTTTTTCTCCTCGCGGTTTTTGGCTATGATAAATTCTTTAAAAATTCGCTTTGGGTTTCAGCTCCATCTTTGATTTCAATTGTTTTCTTTCAATTGGTTGAGAAGATTACCCTCTGACTTTACTATGCTTTACATTTTCATTTATTTTTTTATGCTTTTAGCTCTGAGTTCAGCTTATTCTTAAAGTTTTTGTGTCTTTAATTTTGACTTAGATGGGCGAGTTATTTTTTCAAGCGAGAGCGTTGAAATTAATGAAGTTGATCCCTCCCTGCCCCTCTGTGCGCGCCCAACATGGACCATGAAGCGCATCAAATATGATCTCAAAAGTAGCCAGTAATTTGTGGAAATTATTCAATTGTGGTGTAAAGTAATGCTGGCCGACCACCTCACGCAAAGGTTTGCTGCTCGCTCAATTGTGTGCTTGGAAGGCGTGGTGAGGGACCAGGGAGCAACGCTTGCCTTTTGTACAGATTTTCTTCTATCGCTTTTTTGTACGTCTCTATTTCAACTTCTTTTTCTTTTGTAGCTTTGTTTTTCTTTTTATTTTATGTACATTTCTCTAATTCATTTTATGTGAAGTAGCTATATGAGAATCTTTACTTGTTACCACTTGAATTTTTTGAGTACTCGTCTTGGGTAGCTTTTTTTTTGTTTTAGGTTGAGACCATCGGATGCTGAGAGGCTTCGAGGGTTGCACGGGTACGCAGGATCAGTGTATTGTAGTTAGCGTCTTGCTGCCTCTCTCAATCATTAATTTGTTCGTTTTAACTGTGAACACTCGTGTCGGCCATGGTCTATGGTAGGCGTTTGCTTCTTCAAAGAAGTAAAAAAAAATATAAATGCTTCAGTAACTTGCTTATATTTGTTCATGGGCAGCACCAAACTATCGGTGGCATCAGCAGGAGTTGTGATTAATGATTAAATTTTAAATTCGACGAAATTTTTACATTCCATTAGAGTTTAGTGATTACTTGGAGTACTTCATTGTCCATCCATCGATGTTCTCCTGTGACCCTGAGTGCCGAACAACATGGATTCAGAGATGATGGCTCACTTGTGTTGTATACGTATACTCGTACTGCCTACCTCATCGCAGTCGCAAATGGATGCTTATTGATAAATTTAGACCTTCCTCGGTAAGTAAAATCTGTACGGCCAGCGTCAGTATTGGCGTTATGTCAAAACTAATCAATCTTACTGTACTCCTACTCAACCGTGTTTTTAATGCACTCGTACTTGTGATTGATTGATGGTAACTCCTTAGTCGGTGGGCATTTTTAACGTTTGCATGTAGTTTTATCTCTGAATCACCTTAAATGTTGTTCGGTAATTATACATAGATCCTCGTCAGATTTATGCACTAACACTCAATGCTGCTGCCGCCGATTTGCGACACATCCTCTCCATTCCTTCCTCCAGCAACACTCCTTTCGAAGAGCCGATAAAAAAATCACTTTCACGAGCACCACTCTAACATTTACATTTCCTCGATTGCTATTTCCGAGAGCTTCAAATATTTTTTGTGGCTGCTGTCCTACATACTGGTAGTAGAATTGATTGTGAATTCAGTGAAAACTGTGTCCTCTCTCTTGGCTCAAAGTTTACTGGGGGATTTGGAGGAGGTGTAGTGCCCGTGATTGGTTTCATGTGGTGGGTGGGGGAAGGTGGACGACACTTTGTGCTATGGTTGGCTACTGACTCACTAACGAACACCTCAGTCTAACCTGGGCTTTTTCCAACCAACATATCTTACAGGCATCGCGCCGTTAACCTCTTCCTGCGCACCTACCGCGAGTTCTGGCTCTCTGACGAGAATGCCGGCCAGGAGGTCGTCATTGAGGACCTCACGGTGAGCCTGGGACCGTAGAAGTCTGCGGGAACTATCAAGCCCAGGTGGTAAAACAGATATCTAGTAGGTCTCGAAACCTTGTATGGTCTACGACGACAACAGTGTTTTCACGGTAAGATGTCGAGAAATCCACGGACAATGGTTCAATGGTCCGGCGCGGCTATAAAACTCTCCTCATACGACGGTCATCCCGTGAAACATGTAGATAGCACTGCGAACCTTGCGTGGTCCTTGACTAATATCTGGTTCTTGCGTTTAAACGAGCGTTATTCTAAATACGTTCCTAGTATTACCGTGGTGATCACGTGCAGCGCAAATGGAGTCAAGGGACTGAGACTTTAATCTAATATATGTTAGGATGGTAAAAGGATCGCGATTAGATACGTATCCCGTGAAATCCGGTACTATAGTTAACACATGTCTAATACGAATCAGGTTAAGATGCAATTGTTTGAAACTTAATGTTTCCAAAATCCTCGAAAGCTGTGTCGTATTCTTGAGTACTAGGGGACATTTCTTAAAAAAATAACGAGCACATCGGTCGTTGGCCGTGTTGGGTGGCAATAATTTTCAAGCATCATAATGGGGAAGCGCACGATTTATGTGAGCCTTATTCTGAGCAAGGACTCGTGTTTTTGAGAAATGCGACTGACTTCTTGAAAGTCCAGGCTGAAAACTCCTCATGATCAATATAAAACCTAGTTATGAACCCCTTTACGTAATTTGTTTCTAGAAACTTGAATGTAAAGTAACGAAATCGCTCGGTGCTAAAAATATTCCGATACGTAGATAACACTCCTCCTGAATCTTTGAGGGCTGCTGAGCTAAAGCTGATTTTCTGCCAATGCTGCACAGTGCTCGTTCGTGCATTATGACTTTCAAAACGGAGGTCAGACGGTAAAATCAAGAGCTTTCTGCTTCGAATGAACTTCAGCACCCTGATGTAAGAGAAAGTTGCATGGTACTCGATGATGTTCATACTTATCTAGTAACCAATCAGCAGTCCAGGAAATTGAAGGCGCGCTCGAGGTAAGACTGACTTTTCTCTAGTGATTTTTGTGCTACTTGCTCTTAATTTTAAGTCAATCTACCGACCAGACGCTTGCAGATTTTTTTGTCTATCGATTAACCTATTTTCAATGCAGGTAATCAGTAATACATAATTTCTAAAGCTGATCAGTTCAGAAATTTTTTACCTTAGTTGTTTGAAACTTTTAGTGATTAACAATGTAGTTTATTTTAGGTCGAGGTTTTTAAATTGAATTAATTTTTCAAGTGTCTTACTTACGTTTTTATTAGCGTCATGAAAACGTGCCACAGATTTAGATTACCTTAGTACAGTTTCCTATTTACAATCATTAGCAAAAAATAACAATCGGTTTTAAAAAATCCTAATTCGTTTTCAAACTTTCAGTAATTTTTCAATAGACTTTTCTAGTATGTGAAAGTAGCATAAGAAGACTTCTATCATTCATGGATAGAGCATGCTTTGTACATTTTCGAATTTGGAATGTGTGTGATATTACTGCAGCGTCAGTGCTGTACTACAGCACCTGCTGTAGTGGAGCACCGCGGTTGTCATGCACGTATTTTACTGCAGTTTGGAGGCACTGTGAAAACAATGTTGCCAGGAATTTTCAAATACACTAATCTTAAATGTTGCTTTGTAAATGGTATCTTCTAAAGTAAGAAATTTTATTTCAATTAGTCATACATGACATATGCATTGGTTGTTCCTTTCTTAATGATAAAATCTTAAGATTAGTGATCATGCCTCCGGCGACTGTGCCCATCCTTGTGTTGTGTCGTGAGGTAGAGGCTTGCACAGACAAGTATCGATGATTTGAAAGTTTTGAGGTAATAGTCAGTTTAAGTCTGACAGTCCGACAGTCTTCTTGATCCCCTGCGTCACAAACAGCAGAAAATTTAAGTGCTGCGTAGAGAACCATACACCTGACAACCCAAGTCAGGCCGTTTATCCACTCGCCTGCAGTAGAAGTGAAGTTACTGGTGATTGTCGTTTTCTGGAGATAATAATTTTTTGTGATTCTAACCATAAAATGTTTGTAAAGTTTAGAACCGAAATGTTTTGAAGTAATTATCGCTAGTATCGCAAATTCATTACGACTGAGTGTTCATAACTACTGCGTCCTGTAAGCAGTAGGTTATGCATAATGACTGTTACTGCATGTAGCGTGTACAAAGCTGAATCCAATTGTATCATAGCTGCGGTGGTCAAGCCAGGAGTGTGTTAATAATAATGATAATGTGCACAAAACTGACTTGCGCTCGTGCAGCAATCCTTCGAGGACGCTGAGAGCAAGAAGAAAGAGGCAGAGGAGGAAGAAGACAAGCCTGACCAGCTGACGCAGCTCGTGACCACCTTCAGCAGGAAGGCGACCACTGAGAGTGCTGGAGGTGAGTAAAATAAATGAACTTTATTTCCAATAGAGTAGATGTCGAGTATTTCTGCTTCTGGAATAGTGTGCCCTAAGAGCACTTTTTTGTCTCAATATTCTAATTGCGCTTCATAGTTTAGCTTTTGGTGCCATCGTACGAAAAACTATTTCTAAGTTTTATTATAAGGTAAATTTCGAAGCTTCAACGGTTAGAGATAAAAAACTCATTTTCGTTGCCTAACAAATTTAAGTGTCACCTAGTTTTTTGAAAGACCTTAAACCTAAATTTTTTAGTATCGAAAATTAACTTTTCTTACTAATCGCCAAAACTTCGAAATGTACATTGATTTGCCCTAAAATAAAGCTTTAAAAAATCATTTTCAACAAGCATTACCACAAGTTCAAAATCCTTCTCGTGCTTCTGGAACAGTAAGCCCTGAGTGCACTCCTGTTCCTCAATGTTCTTGTTGCCATTATATTTCTACTTAAAATTATTTGTATTTTAAATTGTTCCCTCGTTTCTTGAGGTCTTTTGAAGACAAGTGATCCTCAACCTGTCGCTCTGCTCTGTTTGAGATCAATGCTTCTGAACTGTGGAGTCCATGTTGACTTTGGATCCGTTATTTTTTTGTTGTACATATGGACCCGTTGTTTTATTGTTGTACGTAAATACAGCATGAAATTACTGTCACTCAATATTTGACTTTTTTAACAGTGTTTGCAAGGAAGTTATTGTGGCTGCGGTTTCGTAGTTTGATCATAACGAAATTCATATTTTTCAGAACTATGTTGAATTGCTTTATTTCATAACGAACGATCTGTTCATCTTTTATTCTTCTTTACTCCAAAAAGTTTAAGAAAATTATGATTGAAGAAATGATTACACATTGTCAATTTATGCTGTATTTTGTATAGATTAATGCATCAAAAGAGTCGCAAAGTGTTCAATGTCCATAGTCATAGCTTGTGACATCATGACGGATCATTGACCGAGTCAAGGCTCGTAATTGCTGAGCTCCGTCTTCTTTATATTTCATTCCCTATTAATTCCTCCTACGAGCGATTATGCCGCTTGATATGATGTAAATGTTCGATATATGATAACATGGGAGGTTTGTTATAGCTTTGTTCTAGCGCTTCGTTATGAAACAGCCGCTAATTTTGAACACAAGTTTTTCAAAAAATTATATTCTGTTTTGTCATTTCATGTTTCACAAATTTTTCTATTTTACTGATGTCATTTAATGAGAATATTTGCGCAATGTTACAAGTGCATACGTTGAAGTTTGCTTGACATGCCAGGGCAAGGTGAAGACCAGCTCTACATGAACTATGCGGAGATCATGGCCAAGTCCTGCGGAGAGGAGGAAGAGGAGGGTGGCGATGAGGAGAGTGACGAGGCAGCTGCCTCCATCAATGTGAGTCCCCGTCACCATCAAATAATATAAATGAATTAAAATAACCACCACGTCATGCATGCCGCCACGTGTTCATGTGAACTGGAGCTCATGTGAAGCTGTGATGAAATACGATCACAAAGTTCTGAGTTTCTTGTGTAGCAGCGAATACAAATGTTTTGTGACAATGACATCCACGGTAAGTTACCGTATTTGAGGCATATAAGACGCGAAAACGAAAACGGCATATAAGACGAAGTACTGAGCGTAAGCTGGGTTAATGAGCGTCAGAGAGAAGATTAGCCTAGGCCTACGGGAGGTCTCAAACTTCGCCTACGATGTATAAGACTCAGGGCGATTTTTTTGAACCAAAATTTTGGATAAAAGTGCGTCCTATATGCCCTCATATACGGTAATCAAAATTATGTATCATTGGAATGAGTACGTGAGAAATTCAGGAAAATACTTTCAAACTAATGTGTGATTTACAGTAAATTAGAATTAATGGAACCCAGAATGTTAGCAGTGGATCACGCCTGACCAACACTGAAGGTCACGCCTGACCAACACTGAAGGTCACGCCTGACCAACACTGAAGGTCACGCCTGACCAACACTGAAGGTCACGCCTGACCAACATTATCTGCCCCCTAACATGCTGCGTCACGAGGAGCCAGAAAAAACAAGGAAGATCTGTCGGTGAGCGAGCCTGACTATTCCGACGAGCCTGACTATTCCGACGAGCCTGACTATTCCGACGAGCCTGACTATTCCGACGAGCCTGACCATTTCAACGAGCCTGACCATTTCAACGAGCCTGACCATTTCAACGAGCCTGACCATTTCAACGAGCCTGACCATTTCAAC